>OX276335.1:106499401-106626248 GCA_946251815.1 Dasysyrphus albostriatus | reverse complement strand
AAGATCGTCTGTGGAAAAATCGGGTCATGTAAATGCCGTCATACACGGACTCCGTGTTTTTATTGTTCCCAAATAAAAATCCGTGTATCCGGATACCCGGATCCTTAATACACGGATTCTTAGTACACGTATTATGTTGGTTCTATATATAGAAATGGCAGGTTTTGCAATAGAATAGCATTACGGTGATAGAGAACAAGCAAAAAATTGGTTTCGCACTTGGTATTACGGGATTGTAAATATCTCAGCGAAAAAAGTTGATTTTATTTTTCTTATAATTCATATCATATAAAAATGGAGCAATGGAGTTTAATTTGTATTCGCGATATTTTAACCTAAGTTACACGTTCAAAAAATAAATACCTGAGATTTTGATCAAACTCATCAATGATAAGATAAACGAGAACGAAAGATTTCAAGTTTTTAGTACGATGTCGATGTCGATTGCGATATGATGTCGATGTTTGGTATGACGGGGGTTTGATGGAATTGGGTCTGGTACTGGGACAAAACTACTGGAGGAGGATCTGGGTTTGACGGAGGTGGGTCTGGGACTCGGGCAAAACTCCTGGAGGTGGATCTGGAACTGGTACAAAGGAAGAATTTTTTTTGAAAAATATACTCCAACAAACAACTTTTGTTAAATTTCATATAAAAAAACTTTTTTTTTGTAAATATTTTTTTAACAAATTTGAAAAAAAAAACTTTTTTACAAACTTTTTGATTTATTACATTCCTAGATCACGAGTATGCATTTTATAAGTTACTAGGACGCTTAGTTCAGCGGCAAATCATGTTTAAAGGTGTCAACTTTGATGCCTCTAGGACGATTAGCTTACCCGCAAATCACGTTTAAAGATAAAAGTCGATTTTTCATATAGTGCGATGCATCAATTGATTTCAGGACTTTTGCTCCCTTTTTTGGTCATCTGTCCCGATCACCGAACTCTATTGCTCCACTTCTGGGTTTGTATAGTCGCCTATAGCCGCGTTTTATTATGAAAATAAAACGATGCGGGCTATTGAGAAAACAGAGCTAAATACCCATTTCTTTATTCCTTATGGTTCACCTCATGAAACATATAACGCCTGTCTCTATTCCTTACACTGATGACTACTGCTGACAAAGCGCAAACATCATTCAAACTGGTCAGAGTGAAAACTTGTAATTGGGGTATTGAAATTACCCTCGATAGAAACCTGGATCCCATATTGTTTTTGTAATACGTGTAAAAAGAGAACCTCGACACAGACCCGGAGATAATAAAACGCAGCTAGTGTAAAAAGAAAATTAAAAAAATAGAAAAAAAAGTTTACTATTTGATTGAATTTATTAACTTTAATAAATTTAATTTTTGATTTGAAATTTTCAAACAAACAAAAATATATTTCGAGGAAAAACAAAATTTCTGTGAACATATTTTTTTAAAACATTTTTTTTTTGGTATTTGACATCCAGTACGAAATGGCCACAAGAAATCAAATCTGGGGAAATTTTGTTCTCTCTCAGGAGCGCTCTCTTTGGTCCGAACCAGTACAATTTTTCACTTGTGGAACAGCTTCGCACTAAAAATGATTAAATCTGGCGGCTTCAAATTGTGTGAAATTTGGTTGGAAGTTGGATTACACTCAATGCAGCAGACTAAGAAAAAAAGTACACAAATAAAGAGAAACGTCAAAAAGTTTCAGGGACAGTCCTTCCCGAGCATGTTTAGTTTCTCCTATTTCTATTTCATTATCTTTCTCTTTCTCACTCCAAGCATGCTTAGAGTGTAAAAGTTGACTATGGTTTATTATTTTTTTGACGTTTCCCAACAGCCATGAAAGAGCTTTTAAGGAATTAGAAAACATTTTTGAAAAAATGTCAAAATTTAAAATCAAATAAGCTGGAAAAATCGAATAAAAAGTGATAAAAACGCGCCTCCGACTGTCGCAATCGAGACACAGCCATGCATACGGAAGGTAAGAAATTAAAACAAATTTAATAATCACACGCGTGATAGCCACGCGTCCCTTATGTTCCTAATTTATTTGAAAAATATATTTAGTTTTTAGTAACTTGAAGTTTTTTTTATAGTTGGGATCATACAAGTAAATTTTTGATTTTTTTCTTAAATGGACTATTGAACTAAATTGAACTAAAATTCACAGAATATTTCAGTAGCGTGAATTGAAATAAATTGATCGTTCACTCAAATGAATTAACCTGTGAAACTCTACACCTCACGGAGCTTTTATAAGAATTGAAGATTATTCTGCAGCACTACTGCTTGAATACTTTTCTCTAAGAAATCAATGTATCGCAACAACATTAAATTCTATTGAAAAATATATTCAATTCAAAAACCACCAACGATATCCTTTCAATTGTAGTATTTTATTCGAAATCACTAACAATATTCTCCCAATAGTATTATTTAAAAAAGTATTAAAAATCCCGCCGAATAGTATCGGGGCACTGCCTGGCGGAATTTTTTGTATATTTGCAATCGGCGGGGTTTTGTGCGATCTCACTCTAAATATCTTTAATCACATTCTAAAAATCGTTGGTATGCTTAAAGTAATGTGCTGTAGTTTTTTAGCAAATAAAAAATTACAATAGTTACCTACCTACTTTAATACTTTTTAAGTTGAAACACTTCTTTTTGGACGAAAACAACAATTTTAAATCCTAGTTGTCAAATTAAAGGAAAACTAGGTTTTGTTATTATCAATTTTCTCAAAAAGTACAAGAGAAATAATAAATAATTGGATTATTTTATTATTTTTATTATTATTACAGTTTTATCACAGCAAGTAATATTTAATCAAAGATTATTGTGACTGGTAAATCAACGAATATGCTTGTTAACCACAATTTGAGCCAATAAATCCATAGTTTGAGTTGATTATTATCGAAATCGTCAAACAGTTAATATTGGTAGATTAGTTCCATTTAACCTAGGGTGTCCATAACGTGCTTGAAAAAAAAGAGGACATTTTCAAAAATCCAAGTTTCTACTATAAGATCCTCCAACTCACCACAACATAAAAATGATAGATAAATATGAGCAAATGTTTATTTTATAAAAACATATATTTTGGGAAAAGGTCTATTTTGCTTACTTTTTATTAAAATTCTGCGATATTTTGAAATAAATTAGGTACCTCTTAGTTTGAAGTTAGCGCGTATGTATGTAGGTACACGATTAGCGCAGCTAATTTTAACATTTTACTAAAGAAAACATATCCATTACTTAAAATATGTTTATTTTATAAACGCTTATTTGGGTTAACTTCAAACTAAAAAATCTAAAATAAATAATATGTAAGAGTATATCTGTACACCTTCTTTAAATTTACTTTGTTTTCAAACACTATAAAACAATAAGTACATATAATTATATTTACTTAGAATTAATTGAGTTTGTTATAAAAATATAAATATATTTCATTCGAAATTAAGGATTCAATAAAATAAGACCTATTGTTTATTAAACGAATAATATCTTTTATTGCCTTTTATTGAAAGCCATAATAACTTCAGAAGTGGGATTCTGCTAAAAATCCTGAATAAGATTTTATAAACAAAATTAAAATGAATAAGTCTGAATGGATGGATGGAATGGATGGCTCAGGAAGCAGGACGTTGATTTTACAGAGACAGCCACATTGCCCCAATTGCGGAAGCTGTACAATGCAAAAACAAATCAGATTAATTGTCAAGAAAACAATTCTGCCAATATTGAAAATTCTGATAATTTTGTTAACGCTGAGGAAGATGGAATTGGAGATTCAACCAGACAACATTGGCGGATACAAGGGGGGGGTCATGGGGGTCATGACCCCCCCCTGGGGCTTTTCCCAGATACAAAAATACTAGACAGATGAATTCAATCATAAACAAAAATTTCACTACTCAAAGGATATAATCCGCTTTCAAATTTATTTTAATTAAACGTGCGTATTTAAAGAGTTATTTATTGTCAAAATGATATCATCTTTTCTAACAAAGCGTACTTTCAAAGTTTCCGTTAACAATTGGTATTCCGATGTTATTGAAATTGTTGCAGGTGTACCCCAAGGTTCCGTACTTGGACCATTTTTATATATTTTATATACACATGAATTACCTAGACCCCAAAACTGTGATACTGCCATTTTCGCGGACGATACGTGTATCTATTCATCAGGTTCGATTGGTTCCATGATTGAAACCAATTTGCAATCTGCTCTGAATTTAGTTCAATCGTACTGTGATGATTGGAAAATTAAATTAAACGCTTCAAAGACTCAGGATCTCTTTTTTACCAGGAAAAGAAAACCCTGCTACTTACCAACCAATAGGCTTCAGTTGAATGGAGTTCAAATAGAATGGAAATCGCGGGCTAAGTATCTCGGGGTACACCTTGACAAAACTTTGACCTTTAGTTTGCATATTCAGGAAACACATAATAAACTGAATATAGCGATTAAAACTCTATATCCTTTCATTAATCGTAAGTCTAAATTAAGTGTAGAAAACAAATTGATAATTTTCAAAGTAATATTTCAAACTATAATGTTGTATGGTTCACCCGTCTGGGGAACATGCGCTAAAAGCCATATCCGTAGGTTGCAAATTATGCAAAATAAAATTTTAAAAATGATGCTAAACCATCCATGGCACTATTCTACGGAATATCTCCACCATGAAGCAAAAATTGAATACGTTAAAGCTCGAATATCAAATTTATATGAACGTTATATTGTGTCGTGTAGTTCTTCTGAAAATAATCTTATTTCAAACTAAGCAACTTAAGGTGTTGTAAGTTCTAATTATTATTATTATAACTATTTTTTTTTTTTTATTTATTTATTTATGAACATTTTGTTTATGTGTATTATCTGTTTATTTATTTATCCATCTATTTATTTATTTATTTATTATATACAAAACTGTGATAAAATCAAAAAAAAAATTTTGTTTATTTATTTATTTATGTATTTATTTATTAATTTGTTTATTTGTTTATTTGTTCATTTGATTATTGGTTTTTTGGTTTACTTATTTATTTATTTATTAATTTATTTGTTTATTTATTTATTTATTTATTTATTTATTTATTTAGTTAGTTATTTATTTATTTATTTATTTATTTATTTATAGCTACTTTATTTTGCTACTTATTTTTTTAAAATTTATTTATTTTACTTATTTATTTACTTATTTACTAATTTATTATTTATTTATTAACCTAATTCTGTGATAAAATTATATAAATACATATTTATTTTTTCCTTTATATATTTAAGTAAAAATGTAAACAACATCTTAACTTGTATAAACTCGACCCCACTTCTCTCTCCTCATGGAAAATATGTTTTTCTTAATTAAATGAAGGTTTTTTGTAGTAGCTTTTCCTTCAACAAAATTGTTTTAAATCTGTGATATTATTATTGAATAAAATGTTATAAGTTTTTCAGTAGTAAGGTAGAAAATTATCATATCTCTGTAAATTGTGCAATCTAGTTTTATAAGAAAAAATTATAACGGGTGATTTTTTAGCTGGTTTGGTTTTGACAACACTGGTTTTGACAGCTGACGTGTGTTTAGTACCTTGTGTCACCGTCAAACAGCTTCAGTTTGGTTTGCAATTTAACCATGGATCGTCTTACAAATGAACAACGCATGCAAATTATTGAATTTTACTATCAAAATTCGTGCTCGGTTCGAAATGCTTTTTATCGAAAAATTGTGTTCAGCGATGAGGCTCATTTTTAGTTGAATGGGTACGTAAAATAAGCATAATTGCCGCATTTGGAGTGAAGATCAGCCAGAAGCATTGCAACAGCTAACAATGCATCCCGAAAAAGCCACTGTTTGGTGCGGTTTATGGGCCGGCGGCATTATTGGGCCATATTTCTTCAAAGATGATGCGAATCGCAGCGTTACTGTCAATGGTGAACGCTACCGAGCGATGATAACAAACTTTTTTTTGCCCGAAATGGAAGTTCTTGACTTGCATGATATGTGGTTTCAACAAGACGGTGCCACATGCCACACAGCACGCGAAACAATGGCGCAATTGCGAGGCGAGTTTGGTGAACAGTTAATTTCACGTTTCGGGCCGGTCAATTGGCCGCCTAGATCGTGCGATTTGACACCATTAGATTATTTTTTGTGGGGGTATGTCAAGGCTAATGTCTATAGGGACAAGCCCGCTTCGATTGACGCACTGGAAGCCAACATCCATGCATTCATTCGTGAGATACCGGCCGATATGTGTGAAAGAGTATGCCAAAATTGGACTCAGCGGATGGGCTACCTGAGACGCAGCCGCGGTCAACATTTGCATGAAATTATCTTTGAACATTAAATTGCAAGGTTCAAACTATCGATTCAAATAAATATTTCATTCATTTTTTCGAATTTTTTGTGTTTTTTTTTTTTTAAAGTTCTAAGCCTCTTAAAAAATCACCCTATATAAATTCAGCTACAATAAAGGAAGCTTTATTTAAAGAGTTAAAACACAAAAATCAAAGTAAAAACTACATATCGTGGGCTTTCTGTCAAAACAAATTTCAAATTTGAAAAATTGCTAAGAAGACACAAAACACCGATTTAAAAGGTAATAAAATGGAATTTTAAGATAATGAAAGGTTTTAAAACTGGTTGATAGAGCCAAAAGAAACCATGGCAAAGTTACTAGACATTTATATTCGAATTCAGTAATTATTGTTGACCAAAAGTACATTAAAATGTCATTTAAGGACTTGCTAGGTTTTGACAGAAAGCCGACGATATGTACATCGTGCGTGAAAAGTTGAAAAAATAATTCTTCTCCCAGAAAAACAATAAAAGTTTTCAGAATAATACAGAACTCTACCTTTTGTTTTACCGTGCAAATAATTTGAAATTGATTTGATGATTTTGTGAACATTTCTGACACCATACACCGAATCAGATGACAAATTTCATGGCATCCCGTATGTGTACTCTTCGAAAGGTTACTGGTCATAAAAGGGCAGGTAGTAACAGTAGATAATTTTTCAGACATAGAATTTTCAAAAAGTAATACTGAACCATGAAAAAACTTTGAAAATTCATTTAAAAAAATGTATGTCACCAATTAATCTAGGTGACCTTTAATAACAATTTAGTGACCTTTGAAAAGAAATATTTGTTTCTTAAGATAACCTTAATAAGGTACCTAAAAATTTTATTCAGTTACCTGGAATGACTTTAAAAAAAAAAACTTTAAAATCCCATTAGAACAAATCCACAAACAATAAATGTAGCTAGTTCACCCTATCAACGGCCTTTTGAATTGGGCACAAATTACAAAACCGTGCAAATAAAAATCCCGCTAATTATGTGACCACTCAATTTTGAGCAGGTATTCGAGATTTTAATTTTCGAGATTTTGGTTGACATTTGCAAGATTGTAAGGAGAGAATGCTATGTTTTATTTTTACTCAGTGTGAGATATCATTTTTCTAGATCTGTTAATAATGCAGTTTCGATATTTTAGATTTTGGTATCTTGCAAATTTCTCACGTGAAGTGCGAAAAATTGGGCGGTACTTGGAAAACTCGAAGACATGAGTGGTAGCAAGCCTTCTTTTATGGAAAAACTACCTCATTTTACTTCGTTTTCCCAAGACTGTAATTGCTAACGCTTTCCCACTAACTTGGGTGCACAATTTTGGGAATACAAAGATTTTTGTTTTGTAATTTTGACGTTTCATGAATTTGTTTTGTTCGGGGGATGTCATTAAGGAAATTGGTACGTATAACAAAAGTAGCTTCCAGTCGCCAGGCAAAAGATCAAAATAGATCTTGTAGAGTAAATACGATCTTATGGTAAAGAGTTAAGATTTTATTAAACTTTTCCTAGACAATATTTTTAGTATCTAGTGACATGATGGTTCTGGCTTCAATTCCTTAATTAATTAATTTATTTTTTCAAAAAATATTTGCAATGGAAATGAAATGTACGACTGTATTGCAGCTACTTGCTCTGATGTTCAAGTTGCCTGTAATTAAGAACTTTTAAAATATGCCAGTAAGTACATATATAAAAAATTTAAAAATATATAAAATGAGGGCATTTAAATTGTTCTTTTAATTGTTTAACAACTTTTCAAATAGCTTAAAGCTTGAAACTAATTTGATAACTTGAAGAAATATGAATATAAGCACAAAAAAAAAAAATTTAAATCGTTGTAGCGATTTTCTCAAAAAGTTTTTTTTTATATTAAATTAAATAATAATTAATTTTAAAATACATTTATACATTACGAGTAGTTTCAAAACAATTCATCCACGCGTTTTTGAAATAATGAATTTTCAAAACAAAAATTAATATCTTCTTACCCTGAGGCCACACGAGCCAGTACTGGCTAGCCAATTGGCAACATACATTGACTGTCAAATTCCTATTCGTGTATTTGCTGTGACGTTGGCGGCATGCTGTACTGGCTTCTATACTGGCCAGGGTTCGGATGTTAGTCCAAATGGAATAAATATAGTCCGATTTTAGGGAAAGAAGTATAACCGCTACGATATTCCGCTTTTTCAAAATAAAATTAACTAAAAATACTCTATTGCTATGCGACGAAACTAGCAAAAGAACAGAGCGGTACGAATGTTTTGCGTTGGTGCTGTGCGGAGATTTAGTAGTGATTTAGATGAGTCACTTTTCGCCGAAAATCGATTTAGCTAGTTAAAATTAGTTATGCCGGATTTACACAAGTGACAAATTGTCATAAATTCTCCCATTTTCACGACATTAATGACATAATCGTGTAAATGAATTGAAAATGTGTCATAATATTCATCATAAATAAATGACGAACTTATTGGCATTAAATATTGACATTAAAATGAAGCCATGTAAATGCACAGTTACACTATTTTGCAAATAATGACAATACAGAATAAAGAATGAACCTGCTCATTCTTAGCCATTATGATAACAGAGCATCAAAACGCCATTATTTTGCGTTCGGGTTTCACTAATGATTTGATGTTACCATTATTTTACCACTTTAATGACGTGAATGAATGGAAATTTGTCAAATTTGTCACTTGTGTAAATCCGGCATAAGGGGACCAGTGAAATGAAATTTCAGATTAGTCAGTGGATAATTCAGCAGTGACTTGGTGTATGTATTGGTAAATTAACACTTTTGAATAAGTATTTGTGCTTTTTTTTAAGAACTTTTATCACACCTATTCATGCCTATTCATGTACAGGAAATGAAAAAAAAAAACAACCTATGAAGATGAAAACAACCATCCTGTTATTGCCTTTTATTGATACTTTTTATTTTTATTATCATATGTGAAATAAATTATATTCTATTCACTTTGTCACTATTAGCATTTAATTTCTTAAGGATGAAAACTTAAAATAATTACCACAAACACAATCACATAAATCTTTGAGTTCTTTGGGACTGGACATATGAACTTCCCAATTATTATTTTATTAATATTTTTTGCAATAAAATGTGAGTCAATCCTAGTTACCAAATTTTCCAAATCTGCTCCGAAAAAGTACTGCCGAACCCTATTACTGGCTGCTCTACTGGATTCCCAACTTGCTACGAAAAAAGCAAGCCAGTTGACGAGACAGTTGCTCAGGCTTTGAATGTGTTAGTAAACAAATATGAGTGTAATGCGAATGGCTAGCCAGTACTGAATCGTGTGGCCTCAGGGTCAAAAGGCCAACATTTATTTTTTTATTTTGATATGCAATATTATTGAGATTTTTATGGAGTTTTTGCATGCAAATTTTGATTGAAATTCTTTGAACAAATCGAAGTTCAAAAACCCTTAAATGGCAGGTATCGTTATTAACAGTTTTTCGGATTTTTTTTCCAGAATGTTCACTATACATAAATTAATCTACTGTTTTTTATCAAATTCGTTGAAGCCGTTTTTCAGATAAATAAGCTTTTTCTTAATGGTTGTATAGCAAGTACCGTAATTTTAAAAGGTAAAAAATATCCCCTCCAAAGAATTAAAAAAAAAAAATTATTTAAAAATTTGAAGAAAATCGCTTCAGTGGTTTAGGCTGTAGCTTTAGGCAGTCAAGGAATAGACAGACAAAGAACCAGACAGAATTGTGCCACCCGCTTTGCTCGAATACAAAACTTGCCTTATATCGTAAGTACAAATTATTTTTGGGTGCAATACTTTATGGAAATTTTAAGAAACGTGACCCCCCCCTGGGGCAAAGTCTGGATCCGCCCTTGCCAGACAAGAGCTTGAAAATAATGATCAAGTTCCAGAAAATGCATTTCAAAATGCATCCATGAATCGACAATCAGAACATTCAGAAGAGGAAGCTGATATTGATGCACAGCTAAGAATTATGGAAAAACGTCACCGTTTGCAACAATTACAACGAGAATTTTCTTCTTCTCAGAATGTTTTTGCTAACCCACAATTCGAGTATTTAACATTCCATATGTTCTTTTGCTGGTGACAAAGCTTACGATGCACTTAAATGGTTAGCGGATTTTGAGTGGGCTTGTGATTCTGTAAGTGGTGACGATGTTTTCGGTTAAGATCAATTCGGCTTTTAATGAAAACGGATTCTACCGCTGATTTGTTTCTTCGTGTAGATAATTCTACCAATTATCTGCAATTCCGAACCAATTTTTTGTCAAACTTTGGTCATACAAATACTTTTTCAGAATTGCTTGAAAAATTAAGGCGGACCACTTTCCGTTCATCGAAGCTGTCTATAATGGGGTATATTCTTAAAATGTGAGTTGGCTTCACGTGCTAAAATAACGGGTGATTTTTTAAGAGGTTTAAAACTTTAAAAAAAAAAAACACAAAAAATTCGAAAAAATGAATGAAATATTTATTTGAATCGATAGTTTGAACCTAGCAATTTAATGTTTAAAGATAATTTCATGCAAATGTTGACCGCGGCTGCGTCTCAGGTAGCCCATCCGCTGAGTCCAATTTTGGCATACTCTTTCACACATATCGGCCGGTATCTCACGAATGAATGCATGGATGTTGGCTTCCAGTGCGTCAATCGAAGCGGGCTTGTCCCTATAGACATTAGCCTTGACATACCCCCACAAAAAATAATCTAATGGTGTCAAATCGCACGATCTAGGCGGCCAATTGACCGGCCCGAAACGTGAAATTAACTGTTCACCAAACTCGCCTCGCAATTGCGCCATTGTTTCGCGTGCTGTGTGGCATGTGGCACCGTCTTGTTGAAACCACATATCATGCAAGTCAAGAACTTCCATTTCGGGCAAAAAAAAGTTTGTTATCATCGCTCGGTAGCGTTCACCATTGACAGTAACGCTGCGATTCGCATCATCTTTGAAGAAATATGGCCCAATAATGCCGCCGGCCCATAAACCGCACCAAACAGTGGCTTTTTCGGGATGCATTGGTAGCTGTTGCAATGCTTCTGGCTAATCTTCACTCCAAATGCGGCAATTATGCTTATTTACGTACCCATTCAACCAAAAATGAGCCTCATCGCTGAACACAATTTTTCGATAAAAAAGCGGATCCTCGGCCAGCTTTCCAAGAGCCCATTCACCTAAAATTCGGCGTTGTGGTAGGTCGGCTGGCTTTAGTTCTTGCACCAGCTGTATCTTAAAAGGCTTTACGCCCAAATCCTTCCGCAAAATTTTCCACGTAGTGCTGTAACAAAGGCCTAACTGCTGGGAATGGCGCCGAATCGACATTTCGCGGTCTTCTGTCACACTAGCTGATACGGCCGCAATATTTTCTTCACTACGCACAGTACGTAAACGTGTTGGTGGTTTCATGTCCAACAAAGTAAATTTGGTGCGAAATTTGGTCACAATCTTCCGAATAGACTGCTCAGAAGGTCGAGAATGCCGACCATAAAATGGAAGCAGCGCGCGATGAACATTTCGAACCGAGCACGAATTTTGATAGTAAAATTCAATAATTTGCAAGCGTTGTTCTGTTGTAAGACGATCCATGGTTAAATTGCAAACCAAACTGAAGCTGTTTGACAGTGACACAAGGTACTAAACACACGTCAGCTGTCAAAACCAGTGTTGCCAAAACCAAACCAGCTAAGAAATCACCCGTTAGATGAACTGCAAGTCATTCAATTCATAATTGAGGGATCTCAAGACGATTCCGTGAATATTGCTGTGTTGTATCCAGCTTGTAATTTACAACATTTTAAACAATTATCACATCGTTATAGCCAACTGCGAGGTCAACGGGAAGCCAGTGAAGCAGTTAAGACCTCTTCTACAACGTATATAACTAAGACAAAACAATCATTTTTCAAGCCGACAACTGATCGTCCTAGCGTGCAATGTTACAATTGTTAAAATTTTGGTCATTTTTCAAATTCGTGTCCTCATCCCAAAAGAGAGAAAGGATCATGTTTCCAATGTGGTTCAAATTAACATATTTTCAAAAATTGCCCATCAAAAAAACTAATAACCGAGTTGCCTTAGTAGAAGAGTTCGAGTCAAGAAACATCAGAAGTGCAAATAGAGAAGCTAACGATCCTATTTCCGAGATAAATAATGTAAGTGTTACCTTTTTGATTAATGGATATATGCATGGGTGTACAACTTTTGTTTCTTTATTTGATTCTGGCAGTCCGATTAGTTTAATGAGAAAATCTGCTGTACCAAAAAATTTGATTAATCAATGGACTCAATATTCTGGGAAATTACAAATAATGTACTTTTGGAAAAATTCAAATTCAAATTTCCTTCCGCAATTTGAGTAATCAAATTAATATCTTTGTTGTTCCTAATTCAGTTATTCCAAACCCACTTTTATTGGGTCGGGACTTTTTAAATGTATTTAAAATAAAGTTTATGATAATTGATTTAACTTTTAATAAAATTCCTAAAACGAATGTTGAAATTGTAGAGGATTCGCGTGGAAATAAACTAAAAATATCAAATAAAGTATTGGCATTGTGTGTATAGTTCCATTAAAAATGAGAATTTAGACCTTTTATCTACCTGCGATCTATGTCAACTTACGAACGTGGATGTAAAAAATCATGTTAAATCGTTGAAAGCTTCTTTAGGTATCGATCATTTTGTTCCGGATATTTTTGCAATTGAGGTAGATACAATGTTTTCTGAATGTATCGATATCAGTAGTAATTTGAACCAATTCTACAGAAAAGAGATAAAGAAAATAATTGAGACTCACCATTTTGACCTTTCAAATATTCCGACCTCTGATGAGCATAACTATGAAATGAACATTCATTTGACTTCCGACATTCCAATAAGTTCAGCACCTCGAAGATTTTCTTATGAAGATCGACGTATTGTCAGGGATATGGTTAGAGACTTATTGAAAAACAAACAAATACGACCTAGTAATTCTCCCTACGCATTTCCTATTGTTGTAGTCTCTAAAAAATCCGGCGGGAAACGAATGTGTGTTGACTATAGACCTTTTAATAGAATCATGGTTCGAGATAACTATCTATTACCTCTTATTGATGATTGTTTAGAGAGATTGGAAGGCAAGGCATATTTCACAACATTGGATTAAAAAAATGGCTTTGGACATGTAAAAATTTCAGAAAGTTCAGTTCCATATACAGCTCCCTACGCATTTCCTGTTGTTCTAGTCTCTAAAAAATCCGGCGGGAAACGAATGTATGTTGACTATAGACCTTTAAATAGAATCATGGTTCGAGATAACTATCTATTACCTCTTATTGATGATTGTTTAGAGAGATTGGAAGGCAAGGCATATTTCACAACATTGGATTTAAAAAATGGCTTTCGACATGTAAAAATTTCAGAAAGTTCAGTTCCATATACAGCATTCGTTACCCCAGATGGGCAGTATAAATATTTGAAAATGTCTTTTGGGTTAAAAAATGCACCTGCAGTATTTCAACGGTTCATTAATAATATATTACGCACATTCATTGATGAAGGGGTTGTTGTTGTATATATGGACGACATAACAATTGCTACCAAACGATTGCAGAACATTTGGACGTTCTCCCGAGATTACTATGACGGCTCGCTGAATTTCGACTCAATCTTAAATTCAAGAAATGTCACTTCTGCTATAATGAAATAGAGTTTGTGGGACTTACGGTCAATCAAAAAGGAATTCGTCCTAACAATGGACATATTGAAAATATAAAACATCTTCCCATTCCAAAAACTGTAGATCAAGTTCAGACAAGTTTGGGTTTTCATATTTTCGCCGGTTTGTTCCGTCTTTTTCGCATATAGCTATGTCACTACGAAATCTTCTTAAGCCAGGTGTTAAATTTGTTTTCGATGATTTATGCATTTTTAAACCTAATGGATAAACTAGTAACGTCACCAGTTTTGGCATGTTATAACCCAAAACATGGCGCAGAATTACACTGCGATGCCAGTGCCAATGGTTTTGGGGGAATACTTTTGCAAAAACAGGATGACAACAAATTTCATCCAATACCCTATTTTTTACATAGAACGACAGCTTCTGAATCTCGATATCATAGCTTTCAATTGGAAACCCTAGCCATCATAAATTCATTACAAAAGTTTCGGGTGTATTTGGAGGGCATTACATTTAAGATTATCACGGATTGTAACTCTCTTACGATGACTTTGAACCATAAAAGTGTCAATGCTCCAATAGCTCGTTGGGCACTTGAACTTGAGAATAACGATTACATAATTCAGCATCGAAGTGGACTTCTAATGGGTCATGTTGATGCTTTAAGTCATTATCCCTTAGCTTCCATTCAAAATTCCAAAAACGACAAACAAGTTATTTCAGTAAAAAATCCAGATGATATAGATTGGCAACTGCAAATAACTCAAAATAGAGGCGATGATATTGTTCAAATACGAGAAAGGTTAGAGAGAGAAGAAGTTCCAAAATTTATTCTTGATGATGGTTTAGTTTACCAAAAGTTGGATAATGGAAATTTACTGTTATATGTTCCGAAAGAAATGGAACTACAAATAATTAGGCAAACTCATGAACAAATTTGTCATATTGGTGTAACGAAGTGTATTGACCAGATTAAATTGCATTATTAGTTCCCAAAAATGAAAGACAAAATTGAAAAGTATGTACAAAATTGTATCCATTGTATCACACATTCTATACCAATACACTGTTGGAATTGTACTCTACATCAAATTCCAAAAAAGCCTATTCCATTCGATACAATTCATGTAGTTTATTTTGGCCCCCTTCCGTCAGTATTTTCTAAAAGAAAATATATTTTTGTCATTGTAGATGCTTTCACAAAACATGTTAAACTTTACGCAGTTAATTCAACAAGTACAGAACAAGTGGTATGTGCATGTCTGGATAAGTATTTTGAGTACTAAAGTCAACCTCGTAGTGTTATAAGTGATCGTGGTTCGTGTTTTTTGTCACTCGAATTTGGTTCATATTTACTTGAACATGTAAAAATAGCTACTGCCTCACCTCAAGGTAATGGTCAAGTTGAACGTGTAAATAGGATTCTTAAGTCGATGCTAGCTAAAATTTCTGAATCTATTCAACATTCCAATTGGTCGAAACTTTTAATAAGAGTTGAATCACTGATCTCTAGTATTCTGGATAGTGTACTGGATACTGGATAGTGTATTCCTTATAATGTATAACAGTTTTTTTGCTTCCATTTGAAGATGACAATTAGGTGGTCGGCTTCATAATTTGACGTCTACATTAACACAAAAAACCTGCTTCCAAAATTTCAATCTGAAGAAAGAGAAACAGACCAATGATATGAAAGGGAAAAACTTTGTGGGAGTTTATTTTATAATTTTTTTTTTCATTAAGTTATTCATTGTGTACATTTTGTTTGTTTTGTTTTGTTTTGCTATTATTTTCCAATAGCACTAGAATTATATCAATAGAAAGGTGTTTACATAGGTAATAGTAAATATGTAGATGGGATATGGGAACCATCGACTTCGTTCATTATTTCAGTTTGCAAACAAGTTGAACAAAACAGCTGATAAGTGTGATGAGGAGAATGCGACTACATAGTCTATGTTTTTTTACGATTTTACCTCCTTGTCACACTATTTACATTTGTAATTCCGTTTCATTTAACCATTTGTAAATGAAATAAAATGACAAACACAACAATGTTAGCAAAGAGATTTGGGGAGGAGCAACGAACGGCAATTTGACGTCTTCATAGTGGATTATTTTGTATAAATTGTTATACAGTCATATTGTTATAGAAAAAAGTGGTCAGCTTCATAATATAACAATTCTTCAAATGGAAGCAACTTTCTTATGTCGATACGCTATCCAGTGTATTATAGAGATCAGTGAGTTGAATATGCTCTTAATAACTCCATTCATTCTACTACTGGATGTTCCCCTTGTCAATTATTATATGGCGTTAGCCCACGTGGACGTGATATTGACATAATCTCAGAATATTTAGAAAATAAACGATATTTAGCAACTGAACATGACATAGAAACTTTACGAAAGAAAGCTTCATATAATATTGATCAGCATCAGCAAAAAAGTTCTGAATACCATGCAAATGCACACAAACCGCGTATAACATTTTCGGAAGGAGACTTTGTTATGATTCGAAATATTGATACAACAGCTGGTACTAATAAGAAATTTATTCCTAAATTCCGTGGTCCATACAAAGTTCATAAAATCCTTCCAAATGATCGATACGTTATAAGAGACATTGAAAATTGTCAGTTAACCCAAATTCCTTATGATGGTATTATTGAAGCCTCTCGAATACGTTCCTGGGTTGATTGGCGTGATTCTCATAGTTTAAATTCAAGTTCAGAAAGGAAATACATTTAAGGTGATTCATAACTTTTTTTTAATATTTTCATATTTATAAATTTTTTTGTTTCATAACAGATCTTTTAAATTTAGAGTTAAGAGTAATTAAATTAATTTCTTGATCGAGTCGATCAAACAGTTCAAGATGGCCGAGTTGTAAGAGTATACCTGTACACCTTCTTTAAATTTACTTTGTTTTCAAACACTATAAAACAATATGTACATATATTATATTTACTTAGAACTAATTGAGTTTGTCATAAAAATATAAATATATTTCATTCGGAATTAAAGATTCAATAAAATAAGAACTATTGTTTATTAAACGAATAATATCTTTTATTGCCTTTTATTGAAAGCCATAATAAATAATTTAAATCAAAATACTGCAGAATTTAAGTAAAAATAAGCAAAATAGACATTGTATTTTCTTCTTAATTTTTATTTTCATTTAAAAAGATTTTATAGAACTTTTGACAGCTTAAATCTTACAAGAACTACGAGAATCCTAATTTTAAACGATTTCCCTCTTTTGCCCATTGCCAACCCACCAACGAAGAAATGCCTTCCACCTTCACATTTTGTCTAGAAATATCTACAAAAAAAGAGCTGACACATTTTTAAGAGGTTTTGCAGACGAACTAAAAAAACTATTTTGTTTTTAAAATGTTAATACATGATTGGTTTACAGTTCATGAAAAAACTGTTGTTATGGAATGTTGAGCAAATCAATGGTCCAGCAGTTGTATTCGCCTCAAGGCATTATTTGCATGTAAATATTTTTTGCATCCAAAAATAATTGTTTACAATTTTTAGACCTATAGTTTATAAATTATGGGTAAATAAGTGACTCAGTGGGTGATTTGGGCCGAGCAAAAATTTTTCACCTTGAAAAGTGAGTTTGATTAATATTTTGCAGCTACCAACATTTAGGAAAGAGAAAAAAGAGATAAAAAGAGTATAAAAATAAAAGAGAGAACAAAAAAAGAAAGAATAAGAAAGATTAGAGTCTAAAAAGAGATGTTCTGAAAACCCTTATTTAACCAGAGCCTGTCAAAAACTTATTAAAGGTAACCTAATGTGAACAAGCAAGCCTTAAGAACAAAAGTTGTACTTAAAAATGTCCCTAGTTTTTCAAAAAAAAAATAGAAAAGTACTGAAAAAAATGCACGACTGGATCGCACGTACTTGCTCTTATGTTTAAGTTGCTTGGAATTAAGAACTTTTAAAATATGAAAGTAATTATAAAAAAAATATCAAAATATGAAAAAATCATTTAAAATCGTTCTTTTAATTTATAAACAACTTATTAAAAACTAAGAGCTCAAAAACAAGCATGCCATTTGATCACTTGAAAAAATGTGATTATAACCAAAACAAAATTTTGAATCGTTGAAGCAATTTTCTTAAAAATTAATTTTTTTATAGCTATATAAAACTTTAATTACATTAAAAAAAAAATTGCTACGCCTATTTTGAGGTTGACTTTTTATTAAACCTAGTTTCAAAAAAATTCATCAACTCGTTTTTGAAATATTGAATTTCCAAAACAAAAATTTTAATATTATTTTTTTAATCCAAAATTAATTTTTTTCAAAATTTTGATATGCAATATTATTGAAATTTTCAAACAGCTTTTGCATACAAATTTGGACTGAAATCGTTTGAGCCGTTAGTGAGAAAATTGAAAATTAAATAAAGACCCTATATGACAGGTACCGTTAAAAAAGGTTTTCGGTAATTTGTTTTCCTATCATATATATATATAGACAGAATTGTGTCACCCTTTCGAAATTTTTTTCTGCGCGAATCCAAAACTTGCACTATAGTGCTACAGTACCTATGTTTATCGCAAATAAAAAATTTGTTTGAAAATTATTTAAATTATGATAAAAACAAATTCATTTAAAAAATTGTTCGAAAGTGGGTTTTTTTTTAAAAAGCCATAGAATTACATAATAAATATCATTTAATTTTTTGTTTTCTATTTCAAGAACATTTCTTAGAAAATTGTCCTTCCCGCATGAATAGGTCCCTTTCCTCAAGGATTTAAGGATTTATTGTATAGGCTCACGTTCTAGCTTTTTTCACAACCTATGCAAAACACTTCGTAGGAATAATGGCAAATACTAAGATCAAGGAAGGATAAATCAAAGCCTTTAACCAAACCACACAATGCCAAAAAATATCAATTTTTGTTTTATATATATATATATATATATATTATATATATATATATTTATTATAATCGAGCAAGTCAGTCGTGAATATTTTTCAAATCTGTTATTTTTTTTTTATATTTTGGTTATTTACTTTCAAACGTTCAAATACTCAATCTTTTAAGAAATGTACGACTTAATTGAATAAAAAGTTGTAAGTTGCTAAAATTTTCTTTCCGTTAAGTTTCGAAAATTCCATCTTAGTACTTTAAACTTAGTTAGGATACAATTTAATAACAATAAACTAACGAACTTCAGTGAAAAAAATCTTAGCTATACCATATTTCCTTCAAAAATGGCTGTTTTCTTCCATCTGCTGCATTCTTTGAAAGTTAGTATAGGAACTAAGAAAACGGATATTTAAAATAAACAGATACACGGGTACACAAATACACGGATACACGAGTACACGGCTATACGGATATTCGAATACATGGATATCCGTGTTCTTATAATTACTCGGATTCAAATCCGGATCTCTTAAGAACAAGTGTATCCGTGTACTTAGATATCCGTGTAATAGGGAGCTCTAATTTATACCTGGCCCGGAACCATTAAGAATTTAGCTTCTGTGCAAATATCTGATTCTCTGAAAAGTTTACTACATGATGCATGACTATGGCGTTTTGTGAATTGAGTACCTACTGCTTTTGTAACATAGTATGAAAAGTAAATAAGTATGTGAGTCTTTCAATACCTTTCATAGATTTGTATAGATATGTATGTACGTTCTTTCAACAAAATTTATTGATGTTGTAAATAAATGTTAAAAATAAATGTTGTAAATATGTTTTAAAATAACTCTGCATGTTGTATGATTGTTGTGTTCAACTAAAAATCTGTTTTTTATCACTACCTAGGTATACTTCTATTTAAATCAACACAAGATGTTATAGTAAGAAATGCTTCCTAACTGACAATATTTCGGCACAAAACAAGCAATTTTTGGTAATTTCTTAACACGCATTCATCGATGATAAATATAGTTTTGAAATAAAATTACGCAAATTTGCTCGCCGACCATACTTATAAAATAGAATTATTACTAGGGACACAACTAAATCAAGTCAATTTCTTTTTTTATGAAACAAACATAGCTACTTGAATTTTTTAAGGTTTCACATTATTCGAATAAGTACCTAAATATATTTAAAAATATTTATACACATACACTAATTTTTTTCGTAATTATATAGTTTTTTTTTATTAAACTAGCTTCTATTATTATAGTTTGAAAGCTCATTGAATTTAACAAAATGGGTTAACTATATTGTATTCGCTGTGCTTATTTTCGAAAACTAAAAGAACTAAAAATTTCTTTTTTATATAATATCCATAATACAGATGGGGTCGAGGTCCCCTCAACGGTGTACTAACCGGTCAGCATCCAACCACTATAGACTATCGGACGGGGTATATCAGATCCCATCTGCGATCACCCTCTGGCCGTGTGAGATGACCGATTTGTCACCAGGTTTCGTTAGCAAAAATCAACAACAGTATTACCAGTCACATACCTACCAACAGCAACCACATTATTCTAATTTTCCAACTGCTTCGGGACATTATAATGTAAATCTTTATAGTTCCAGCAGCCGAATCCCACCCATGGACAATGGCAATGGAAGTCTTTTCTCATATTTTGGCAATGATAATGAGCACGAGCGCAAGAAGTCCGAGATGTCGTTTTTCAACTTGGGCTTTAGACGAAAATCAACAATCTTATACGCAGCCACGGATTAAGAAACAAAACTGCTCAGTCAAGACACAGGGCAAAAATAGTTAAATATATTATCTACATTCACAGTTCATACATTTGCCCCAAACTAAATTAAAGGCATATTATTTCTTTGAGACTGGGTTTTAATGTTTTAAATATAGATTTTTCAGGTTTTTAATCTCAATAAAAATTTACCTTGTATGCCGTGCGTCTTGAATAATATATATATTTTCGCCAAAAATCCAAACTTATTTCGAAATAAATGTTTGCGTACTATTCCGAGTGTGGGTACTCAGTTTGCTCAAAACATCTTATTTCATCAACATCAAAATACCTGTGCACAGTTAATTTTTTCGTATGCGCTGAAAATCTTTTGGAATCAGATTAGAACGGGGTAGTTAGACTTTTGCTGGGAAATAATTCAGACATGAAGTTTGACTTCGATATTCAAAAGGGTAATAGTACAAGAGCCGAAAACAACATTTTTCACAATTGCTCCCAGTCATTTGGCTGCCAATTTGTTTTTGACGTCTTTGTTTTTGTTTTCAGACTTAACTCACGCATTATTGACGCTAGAAAAAAAACTTGTAGGACAAACTTGTAGAAAATTTAGTTTTCTAAAATATGTTAAGTAACTTTTTTCGATAAATGCTTGGGGCCACTTTCCAAAACGGTAACCCGCGTTGAAACTTGATTTTTTTTTTACAGGTTGGGGGCGGTCTCAATAGTAAAATTTTCAATTATTAAAGTGAGGAAACCCCCCAAAATTGAATTAAAAATGTTTAAAGTTTTCGTTTTTAACCTCACTTTTTTTTTTGTGTAAAATCAAATAAATCGAGTGTAATAACAACATTTAAGAGTAAATAAATAAAAACAAACAATAATTTTTCAGTACTTAATCATTATTTTAAAAAAATACGAAAATATACACGTCAACAATGCACCTATCAAACGACTGAACAAAAATCACGGCTTTCATAAATACAGTGCCAACACCCAGTATTATGGCGCATAAACAGTGAGATGTGTATGGGGGGGCATGCTGGGCCCCTGCAACCCCCCTGCTTGGCTCAATATAGGATTTGGGGTGGGTGCGAGGTTGGGTGTATGCAAAGTTTCGTTTGCGCATATACATTAGTTCATATAAACTGTTGTTCTAATTAAAATTAAAACAGCTTATCCGAATGGGATCAATTCAAAAAAGTAAGAAAAAACAAAAATACCTAAAATCAACATGAAATTTCCCACGTTAATCAAAAGAATTTAATAATTTCCTCATAAAAATCCCAAAAAAAAACATACCTGGCATCACTAAATCAAACAGAACTGTCAAAACGAGTTATGAACAAAGCTTTTTCTGTGTAATTTGGTATGAAAAGTGAAACTTTAAAATTAAATTAAAAATATAAAGAAGTGTTTCCTCACTTAAAATTGATATATTTATTAGTTTAAATACATTCTCTATCGAATAAAAGCATCCGCGTATTAAAATTCAGGTTACCGTTTTGGAAAGTTGAGTCAAATGCTTTTTTAAAAAAGTTTGGACTTTTTCACTACAAAAACGAGTGATCAAACAAAGAAACAAAATCTGATGTATTATAAAAACATTGACTTTGTTATTTTTTTAAATACATACATATATCGTAACTTAATGCAGATACTATTACACAGTATAGGTATTTAAGTTTTGTTTTTAATAAAGAAATATTAAATTATAACAGAAACCTGTTTTTTTTTAGTATACAAATATTTTAATGTTTTTTAAACTTACTCACTGTTTTTGAGTGTTACTTAAAAGAACATAAAGGGGATTAATGCAACTTCTTAAAACCAAATTGGCTAAGCTTACCTTTTGGGTAATGAACTGTCAAATTTTGTATGGGAAATGATTTACAAAATTTTATTCCAGCAGTTAGCTGCGTAAAATTTACCAAACTGGTCAAACTTATCCAATCGTCATTGTGACTCTACTCTGATAGCAAAAAATATAAATAATTAAAATGTCTATAACTCTCATACTAACATTTTCTTACAGCGAACAAATAAAATACGATAAATGTATAGATAAAAAAAAACCCTCCATTTTTAACAAAATGCAGTATAACTTAAAAAAAATATTTTTCGAAAAAAGTTACAAAAAACATTTTGTAGGCAATAAGTTTGTTCTACAACACTTTTGTCTAACTTAAAAAAGTGTTCGCTCGAAGATATAAGAAATATTAAAAACGGTGGCAAAATGACTTAAGGTGCAGTGGCAGTGTGGTTTTTGGCTCGTACACTAATTTACTTTCGAACGTCGAGGTTTCTATTTACCAGCAGAAGTCAAGTAGTTACAAATATATGATCCTATACGGATCTCTACTATTTATATGCTCTGAAGGTCGAGAGCCGTAAGCCGTATAAGAAATATGTTAAGATAAAAATATAGATAACTGAAAGGTCTATAACTTTTATTTTGACTTTTTATTCTAGAACAAAAAAAAGATATGATGAATTTCCAGAAAAAAATCTATAACTATTTTTAATCTATAACTTTTTTGAAAAAGTATTGTTACTCTGGGTAAAAATCAATACGCGAAAGTTTCCATTTAAATTAATTCTTTATTCTTAAATTCATGCAAAAATATTTGTAAACAAAAATTCTACAAAAAAAAATGGCTGTCCACGTCAAGTTTTTGCGACCACGTTGTTCCAAGTTTTTTTATCTCTGACAGTTGTCTTCATTACCATGTCAGTTTGACAATCGGATTTTGTTGTTGAAGCTTTAGATGGGACCAATTATCGCTACACCGTTCCCTCCTTTAAAGATGACAGTCTATCAGCCATGAAAGTTGATTAGGGTTCTCTGTAAATTCGTCTATTTTGGGTGCCTTTGGTTTTTAACCTCGCGACGTGACGATATCCAAATTCAGGACGACCAGCTCTTATTGCACCCAATTTCCAGTGGTTATTTGGTTAAGGCGCCACCTGCTCGCCGGCTCGAAACAAAAACAAACAAACTAAAACGCGACAGTTTGACACTATTAGACAATATAGTGTCAAACTGTCGCGTTTTAGTTTTCATCACAGCAGGTGGTCCAATTAAATTGTTTCCCTTTCTTGGTAAGCGCTGTAAAAGGTTTAGCAATGGCAGAAAAGCTGTTTATAAAACGGCGGTAGTAAGCACATATTCCCAAGAATGACTGAACTTCTGTCTTACTTTTAGGTGTGAGCCAATTCTTAACGGTGGAAATTTTTTCGGTGTCAGCAGCAATTCCAGAGCCAGACACAATATTTCCTAAAAAGTGGACTTCCTTTTTTCCGAGGCAACACTTTTTTGGGGATAGTTGAAGGCCGGCTTGCCTCAGTCTCTGAAAAACGAAATCTAAATTTTGTATTAGCTCATTTAAAGTTGTTCCGTGGACGATGATATCGTCTAAATACACTAGACAAACAGTGTACGGGAGCCCTTGAAGCACCACATCCATAAGGCACTGGAATGTTGCAGGCACATTGGTTGGCCCAAAAGGCATTACATTGAACTCAAAGAGGCATGTTCCTATAGAAAATGCTGTTTTTTCTCTGTTGCTTGCTGCCATCTCCACTTGCTAGTATCCAGATTGAAGATCCAGAGTGGCAAACCATGAGGAACCTCCGAGAGCATCCAGCGTTAGATCGATGCGTGGCAGAGGGTAGGAGTCTTTCTTAGTTGCATTGTTAAGTTTGCGGTAGTCCACGCAAAACCGTAATGTCCCATCTTTCTTGCGAACGAGGACTACGGGGAGCACCATGGACTAGTTCATGGCTGTACCACTCGTTGCGCCTTAATTTCATCCAATATCAACTCGGCTTCCGCTCGGCATGCAAGTAGCAGCTTTCTGGGTAGTTGCTTTATGGGCATCGTGTCACCCGTGTTAATGTGGTGCTGAATCTGAGAAGTGCATCTCCTATTCAGCCTGGGATCTGCAAATATAGAACGATTACGATATACTAACTGTTCCAAACCTGTTTGTTCTTCGGAGGTGAGACTGGAACCATTTCTATTTAGCATTTCTCGTATAGCAGGTGACATATCAGCTGTGGTTTCATCATCTGTCAAACATCCGCATTCATACACCTCTGGTTTTGATTCGATCTCAATCAGCGAAGCAGTCTTGGGATCCAAATATCCTTTTCGGATAGGTTAGTTACGCAGACACAAATCGCTACCTGGCGTATACGGCACACAGAATTACAAAAATCTATCTATTCGTGGCTTTCACTGCTGTGGCAAGTACAGTGTCCTCATCAGGGGCTGATGTCATCAGAGTAATCCAGCAGTCTGACAAAGCAGCAATTCTAACGTCGCACGCATTGGAAGCAAAAACGTGGTGATTATTTGCCTGGTTCAAGTAAATCCTTTCATCACCAACATGTAAAGTGTTGTGTTTCAAATTGATTTCACATGCATGCCGACGCAAAAAGTCCATCCCTATGACGTAATCATTGAAGATTGAGGCGACATACATGGAATGTTGGCTTGAAAATAGTCCTACCTGCACTTGGACTTCAATAATCCCCTCTACTGGTGCAGTATCACCAATGACGGTTTGAATGGTGGCATGCGATGTTTTCATCACCGGGCGGGTAACCATTTTTCAACTACTCGGGGATATAGGATTGTTTGAGTGGCACCTGTGTCGAGAATAGCAAGGCAGCTAACCTCGTTAATTTCAATACGGGTGGTGAAGAGGCACTGGTTTCCGCCACTATTTTGGCCTCTGAAGAAGTAGTGGGCTGACATTTCCCGCATGATGGAGATCACCGACTGATGAGTTGCCTGGAATACTAAATTGAGTTGCATCAGAAATTTTAAGATTGATAGCACGAGGGCCAATTCATGCAGAGTCGACGTCAAAAAACACGACTTGCCCTTCCTGACGGAGCCTAGGGCTTCTGCGCAGTTCACCAAGTGGAATATATACCACTTCGTTATTGTCATCCCTTCGAACAAACCCATAACCAATCCGATGGATCAATTTTATTTTTCCCCTAACTCCCGTCTCTTGTATTGACGATGATTCATCATTGCTTGGAATGCTAGATTGTTTTTTATATTGGGAGCACTTGATCTTGTTCGCAACAGCTTTTGCTCCTTTAAACTGCGCGATGGTTTCCCGATTGTGAGAAATTTTCAAAGTCAGAAACCATAGCCTCTGCTACTCGAACTTGTCTGCGGCTTAAGCGTGTGGCTGCATGGCTGGCTTCTACACGTACAGCTAAAGATAAAGTCCTTTCCAGTGTTTCAGGAACTGAATCTCTTTGTTGCAGCTCAGCATCAAAAATCCCATCTTTAAATTGTGCTAAGGAAATACCTTCCTAAGCTTGTTCAGGACAGTCTGAGAAGGCCAGATAAACTTGACGCTGAATATTAGTCGCCAACTCATTTAAAGATTAGCTCAGAATGAGCAGTCGATTGCTCATATTCGTTTGCAAATCGCTGACCTAAGCTTATATCCAAACGACAAAAATCTTCTCGAACATGCGGTTGGAGTGTATCGCAGAAAGCCAATGCAGTTCCCCGCAGATAGGCGGCTAGGTAAAGCGCCTTCATCTCGGTGTTCCAGCAGTTCACCCTCGCGACCACCTCAAAATGTAGACGATATGACCGCCATGGTGTTTTTCCATCAAACTCACGTGGATTTATATTAATGTGCTGTAGTGAGGGATGGCACCTACACAAAATGGTTGCCCATTCAATTTCTGCATATTTTGCTCTCGAACATTCGTTGAGCTGGCAGCAGGTGCTCCGTGCATGCTGTAATCTTGTGGTTTATTTTCATTACCTACTGCTTGTGTGAGTGATCGCCCAGTGGTACTTATGGGAGTAGAATAATTAGAGTGTTTCACCTGGATTTTTACGAGATTCCTGTTAAGTCGATTTAACATGTGCAACCCGAGTTCTTATTTCTTCCAACAAGGACTGAAGATCATCTACTGTTGTTGTTTGCTCAGTAAGTAATTTCATTTGCTCATCCATTTTCACAAGAATTTGATGTAATCTGTTCGCCTTATCATCTTCTTCCGACATGATTGGAGCGTGGTAGAGATTCGGTTAGAATATCGATCGTCGTTTACCCTACACCTGACATCAAGTGTTACGCTGGGCAAAGTCAATAAACGAAAGTTTCCATTTAAATTAATTCTTTATTCTTAAATTAATGCAAAAATATTTGTAAAAAAAAATTCTACAAAAAAAATGGCTGACCAACCACGTCAAGTTTTTGCGACCACGTTGTTCCAAGTTCTTTTATCTCTGACAATTGTCTTCATTACCATGTCAGTTTGATAATCGCACTTTGTTGTGGAAGCTTTAGATGGGACCAATAATCGCTACAGTATTTATCGAAAAAAATTACTTAACATATTTTGTAGAAAATTAAATTTTCTACAAGTTTGTCCCAATCCTTTTTTTCTAGCGTCAATAATGCGTGAGTTACGCCTGAAAACAAAAAAAGCTGTTCAAAACAAAATGGCGGCCAAATGACTAGGTGCAATTGTGAAAAATGTGGTTTTCGGCTCTTGTACTATTACCCTTTTGAATATCGAAGTCAAACTTCATGCCGGAATTATTTCCCAGAGCACCATATACTGAAATGTAATTACCCCGTACTAGATAGCGTGCGTTGAATGTGACACAAAAATTTGTTTCCGCTCGGACGTCCACACTGACTTATTTCTTTTTGCACCCACACGAATATTTGTGCCGAATTTGGTGCACAACGCCAATTTTTATTGATCTGGATTAAAGACTAGTTATAGCGATAAGAAAAACGAAACAGGAAAATTATTTGAGTGGATGATTTAAGATGTCTTCATTCGATTTGAAACACTATTGCTACACTACATATCAATGACAATTCTTCAGTGAACAATAAAAACCCCAAAAGTATCGATACATAAGGCAGTACAAAAGTGGTTATAAAAGTTGAGATAAAGGTTCTTAAAGTTTAAACTAAGGTGGTGCTGTGTTGGATTGAATATAAAGTAAAAATGAACCAACAAGAACGAGACAAGCGAGTTGGGTACATACAATATTATAATCAAATCATTCCTTTCAACTGACTTCGAAGAAGATAAGTCAGTTATCGAGTGAGTGGGAAACATTTCTATGTATAGTTATAGTAACTTTCTAGTTAGTGCCATCTTTACTCGATTGGACTCAAGGTAAGAAAATCACGAAACAAGGACTGTATTTATACATTGCAATTTCTGGCGTATCGTATGTACACCAATTCTTAATTTTCTTCCGTACTTTGATTGGATTTCTATATCCCACTATATTTCCCTTTTTTCCAGTCCCTTCAGTACGTTATTAATGAAAATGTAAAAAGGTTCCCCCAGACCAAACCGACACATTCGGAATGACAACGAAACTTTCACCTGTCAAAATTAACTGGAGCAAAGTTTTTTTTCCTTAGCTTATGACAGCCACACTTAGGAAATTCTCTGAGAGCTCAGAAATAAAAACTGGACAAATGTACCGTTGCTGGCAAAACAACAACAAAAGCAATTTCGTTGTCATTCTGAATGTAACGCATTGGCTTGGCAGAGCCTTTAATCTTATCAAGGATAGTGAATACAGTTGGGCCGGTGAACGATTCCAAGAGATTTGTTGACATTCCTTCTCACACTTCATGTACGTCGTTTTCCTTTGGTTTCATGGGTGGATTTACTCATTCCAAGATCCAATAGAGTATTGCCCTCCAATGGGCCCAATAAAGTAAGTGTTGAATAAAAACACTTGCTGATACGAAACTCTAATATTTAAAAAGAACAAAAGTGCTTATCTGACAATTTATGCAGAGGAAAAAGTTGAACTAGTTTTAAAATAGAACATAAATGCTTAGACCCTCATTAAGAATAGCGAATCGAACTTAATACGTTGCGAATTCGATAATTATAATATAAAAATAACTCGCGAAGATAAAGTTCGCTTCACATGTCAAAACTTTGGTGAATTTGATTATCACTGGACTACAAACAGCTTAATTAACAATTTAAATAATTGGTATCACCTAATAGCCCTTCCTCACTAGCCCACTGAGCATTAATTTATGTCAAAAAAGTGGGAAAAAAATGTGTATAGTCTGGAAACGAAATATGACAGCTATTAATACAAGATGTAACAGCCCATCTTACACAGTTTGTCAGATCTCCATACATGATTTGACATGTATTAATACTTTTCAATTTTTAGGGTTGGTTCTAATTTTTAAATACATTTCATCTGCGTGTCAACACAAGTTTGTCATGTATTAATACAACCGGTCGATCTCGATTTTTGAAAATGTGCACACATTTTCGGCTTTCACAGTGTTGACAAATAATATCGGAGTGTCAAGTACAAGTTAGTAGCACAGCCAAAATTTTTAAATAGTGCAATAGCACAGAGGAAGAGGTGGCAGACCAATCAGTCGATCTCGTACTGTGGAAGCGTTAAGATAAGACGTTTTCGGCTTCCCCAGTTTATTTAAATTTCATATATCCGAGTGATTAGTTAAAGGTTATTTACAGCCAAGCTATTTTCAATAGTGTCAATAGCACACAGGAAGAGGTGGCAAATAAAGACAGAGATACCGAGTTTTTGTAAATTCTTCTCGGTAAAAAATAAAACCGACCTGGATTTAATATTAAGATAGTTCTTAGGCCGAAAGGCATTATCATTAAGTTATTATAGTTTAACTTAGAGCGTCCGATTGGGTCCAGTAAGTTAGTATTAAGATATCGATAAGTTGGCTAGTTTTTATGAATTTTTGTCTAGCTTTAAGATAGTTTTAAGAAAATTGAAAATAAAAATGAATTTGAAAAAAAAAAAGAGGTGGCAGACCCACAACCTGAGGATCACGGGTTTGAGTCCCAGTCGGGCAAAATATTTAGCTGCTTTTTTCCATAATCGAGAAGTCGAAAACTTCATCGAGTGGGAAAAACAGCAAATGGCATCGAACAACACGGCGGGGACATCGAAAGGTGTCCCAGCAACAACAATAAAGCCAGCTATGGCACCACCAGCAAAAGCCGTAGCAGCAATGTGAAGGGATCACACTAGCAATCATTTCATTATCCGCATTCCTATTCTATTTTGTAGTGCACATACACTACACCATGACTACGAACATCGCATTCGTTTCATTGCAGGTCGTTGACTTGCCCATCATCACTCCACATTATCCAACCTAATTTTCAAATGCACTCGCATTTCATTCATGGTCATGAGAGTCAACCCCATGAACTCCATAGACTATTCTAATATATTTACTAGTTTTAAAATAGAACATAAATGCTTAGACCCTCATTAAGAATAGCGAATCGAACTTAATACGTTGCGAATTCGATAATTATAATATAAAAATAACTCGCGAAGATAAAGTTCGCTTCACATGTCAAAACTTTGGTGAATTTGATTATCACTGGACTACAAACAGCTTAATTAACAATTTAAATAATTGGTATCACCTAATAGCCCTTCCTCACTAGCCCACTGAGCATTAATTTATGTAAAAAAAGTGGGAAAAAAATGTGTATAGTCTGGAAACGAAATATGACAGCTATTAATACAAGATGTAACAGCCCATCTTACACAGTTTGTCAGATCTCCATACATGATTTGACATGTATTAATACTTTTCAATTTTTAGGGTTGGTTCTAATTTTTAAATACATTTCATCTGCGTGTCAACACAAGTTTGTCATGTATTAATACAACCGGTCGATCTCGATTTTTGAAAATGTGCACACATTTTCGGCTTTCACAGTGTTGACAAATAATATCGGAGTGTCAAGTACAAGTTAGTAGCACATCCAAAATTTTTAAATAGTGCAATAGCACAGAGGAAGAGGTGGCAGACCAATCAGTCGATCTCGTACTGTGGAAGCGTTAAGATAAGACGTTTTCGGCTTCCCCAGTTTATTTAAATTTCATATATCCGAGTGATTAGTTAAAGGTTATTTACAGCCAAGCTATTTTCAATAGTGCCAATAGCACACAGGAAGAGGTGGCAAATAAAGACAGAGATACCGAGTTTTTGTAAATTCTTCTCGGTAAAAAATAAAACCGACCTGGATTTAATATTAAGATAGTCCTTAGGCCGAAAGGCATTATCATTAAGTTATTATAGTTTAACTTAGAGCGTCCGATTGGGGCCAGTAAGTTAGTATTAAGATATCGATAAGTTGGCTAGTTTTTATGAATTTTTGTCTAGCTTTAAGATAGTTTTAAGAAAATTGAAAATAAAAATGAATTTGAAAAAAAAAAAAAAAAAAAAAAAAAGAGGTGGCAGACCCACAACCTGAGGATCACGGGTTCGAGTCCCAGTCGGGCAAAATATTTAGCTGCTTTTTTCCATAATCGAGAAGTCGAAAACTTCATCGAGTGGGAAAAACAGCAAATGGCATCGAACAACACGGCGGGGACATCGAAAGGTGTCCCAGCAACAACAATAAAGCCAGCTATGGCACCACCAGCAAAAGCCGTAGCAGCAATGTGAAGGGATCACACTAGCAATCATTTCATTATCCGCATTCCTATTCTATTTTGTAGTGCACATACACTACACCATGACTACGAACATCGCATTCGTTTCATTGCAGGTCGTTGACTTGCCCATCATCACTCCACATTATCCAACCTAATTTTCAAATGCACTCGCATTTCATTCATGGTCATGAGAGTCAACCCCATGAACTCCATAGACTATTCTAATATATTTTTCAATGCCACTGACTTGACGCCTCAGGTTACTTTTACGTTGGACAGATGTATCTACCTACTTGAGAAGGTTCATTGTACTATACTCTGTGTAGTATTTATGACTGGATGTATTTGGATACATTTGTGCACTGTGAAAGGGGCATACATATTGGCTATGAATTTGATGACATAGCAAGTATGCTGCCTGTTTGTCATTTGGATTCTAATGTAAGCAAAAAGTAATAAAATATGATTTCTATGTTTAAGTAATTATATGTATAGGCCCAAGTTTTTAGTGTGTAAGGAAATATTTTGTATAAATAGCTTAAGTTCAATCAAATAAAATTGCTTTTCGGTTTTGAAAGCAAACCGAACTAAATCAGCTCCTCAGCTGAAAGAAAATTCCTGTGTTTTAATAATCAGATCGGCTCTTTAGCCAACATCTATATTCGGCTTGGGGAAGCCTTACAGTATCCCACATAATATTGTAGGCGAGGTAGGGCCCTCATTACATGGTGATCTTGCCAGATATCTACCAATATTATAATGTCAAATTATAATAGGGAAGAACTGGATAGACTTTTCGAACAGCTAAACAGTCCATACAACCCAGGTCATCCGGGAGAGGAAATACCAAAGTACATCCCTACACCAAAAACGGCAGATCCGAAGCCGTTGACGATAGAAGATTACAAGAATCGTCACAACAAACAAAACAAACACCCTGAAGAACAAAAACAACAAGTGCAAAAAAGGAAACGCGCTGGAAAGAAAGTTAAACTAAGGCAAGAAATAGGAAATCTATACAGGTTGGCGAGTCTAAGCAGAGGAAGCGAAAAAAAAAACATTTTTTGGAACAAGCGAAAAACTTACAAAGAAAATCTAATGTAAAATAAATTTTCTTTAAAAAAAAAAAAAAAAATTTCTATAAAAAAAAAAAAAAATGTATATATAAAAAAAAAATAATAATGGGAGGAAAATCCTCCAAGGAAGAAGTCGTAGTGACAAACAACAATAATAATAATAACATAATGAGTTCTAATTTGCTTATAATTGTTTTAATAATACTGATAATATACCTTTTTTCAAAAATTATTAAACATTTTTTAAACAAAGAGTTCAAAAAATCGTAACAAACGAAATTAAAAATTTAACGGTATAAAAATTTTTTTTTTTTAATAATGAATTGTATACATATCTACTTGGAAAACAAAAAACATTTGTAAAAAAAAAAAAAAAATTTTTAACAATATACACAATAAACAATGTAAAAAAAATTGATAATAAATAAATAAAAATATGTTAAACATAGTAAAAACGTTAAAGGAAATACTTGCAAACTTCAATAAAACCCCAAAAAGAAAATATTCTGAAAAATATATTAATGAGAAAAGAGACGAAATATTTAAATTAGAAAAAGAGTTTAACGAAAAGTATGAACAACTAGAAAAGGATACAAACCAGCAAGCCTTAAGAAAGATTATAGATAACTTATTAGTCAGACTAAATCAAATATTAGATGAAAAAATACATTTGCTAGGTGAAGAAGACATAGGAGAAGAAAAAGATATTGAAGCTGAAGGGAAAATAGAAATTGTTGAAAATATGGCAGAAGCATTCAATTTCAGTATTGCTCAGAAATTGCCTACCCTCAACTGTGAAGAGGATAGCAAAAGAACTGAACACATTAGGGATTTTATAAATGGCGTAGAATTTTACCATGACACCCTTAATGAGAATTCAAAACCAACACTAATAAAATTTCTTTTAAAATGCAAAATTCAAGGAAAAGCTCTTACTGAACTAAAACCAGAGAATTTTGCTTCATTTAAAAAAATTCTTATAGAAAAATGTGGGCCAAAAGAAACAATCGAAACAATACAAACTAAACTTAGCAAAACTTATCAAGGAAATCGACCTGTTCGAGAATTCGTAACAGACATCGAGACACTTATTACAAAAATGACTGAGTTAGAAGTTTCTTGCCACGGTGAAGAAGCAAGGGAAATATTAACGAAAGCTAATGAAAGAAGAGGTCTAGCTTTTCTCAAAAAGGGGGTAAACGATAGATTAATAATAGTATTAGATAGCGCCAGACACACTAATCTCCAAGACGCTATCAAGTATGTAGTAGAATTAGATCAAAGCTCTACATCCACATTAAATACTGTAAGGTTCATGAATAATAGAGGCAGAAACTATCATGGACAAAATAATTTTAACAACTCTCAAGCTAGATTCTCGCATACTAATTTCAATAACCAAGCTAGAAGTTCGTACCCACAAAATAACAACTCAACTAGGCCTTCCTATCAGAACCAACAAAACTTTAGGAATCGTAATAACTATAGAAATAATAATAATAACTATTATAACAACGACAACAGGTCAAGATATACAAGCAATAATGATAGACAAAGATATAATAATAATAACGGTAATAATCACAGTAACAACAACAATAATACCAATAGGTCGAATAATGTAAGTCAACCTAATAATAATAGAAATAATAATAATCAGGTGTTAGTAATGGGAAACGAGCAACCCACCGAAGGGGAAGCCGACCCATCGGAGGGAATTCATTAAATCCACAGGTAACAGATGCCATTTGTACTGTTGGAATATCAAACGGCATTTACATACAGATACCATTAAAAAACAACATAAACAAACAATTCTTACTCGACACAGGAGCCTCAATATGCGTTATAAAAAAATGTTCACTTACTAAAAACATTAATATTGATGAAAGTAAAAAGACAAAAGTATTAGGGATATCAGGAAATCTACAAACTTTAGGGACATGTGTCTATGAGTTATCACTAGGAGAATTTACCATTCCATATGAATTTCATGTAGTGAGTGATTCTTTTCCAATCCCAGTTGATGGTATAATCGGAACGAATTTCCTAACAGAATTCAGTGCCATTATAAATCTGGAGAAATTTTCGTTTGAGTTGAAAGTAGATGACCAACCAGTCATTCTACCTATATATACTCAACAAAACATACATGTTGTTTCCTTACCTCCACGGTGCGAAGCAACTTATTGGATGACTACAAAACATTCAGATTCTCGAATATTTTATCCACAAGAATTATGCAAAAATGTTTTCATGGCAGGTTCTCTATCAACGGTTAAAAATGGAAAAATACCCGTAAAAATTTTGAATACACGTGATTCAGCTGTAACTCTAAAATGGATTGAACCCATATCATTCTCCCCTTCAGAACATTTTATTTTACATTATAACCATATAGATAAATCAATAAACAAGCGAGTCCAGGAAATTCTAAATGAAATAAATTTTGAGACATTAAATAGCGAAGAAAAAACCGAAATTGAAGCAATATGTACAAAACTCCAAGATATTTTTCACGTAGATGGTGACAAACTTACGTATACCCATATTGGAAAGGCAGACATTAAACTTAAAAATGAATCTTCACCGAAATATACCAAGCCGTATCGATTACCACATACTCAAAAGGAAGATATAAAGGAGGAGATACAAAAAATGTTGTCAGATGACATAATAGAACCATGAATCTCCCCTTGGAGCTCTCCAATCCTTATAGTTCCAAAAAAGAAAGACCCAGTTACCGGTCTACAAAAATTCCGAATGGTGATCGACTATGGTCACGTTAACGATCGAATCGAAGATGATAAATTTCCACTGCCAAACATAACGGACATCTATGATATGATCGGAGGACCAACTTACTTCTCATGTATAGATCTAAGTCAAGGATATTACCAAATGGAGCTAGATGCCAATAGTAGACCAATAACGGCATTCTCAACAGAGGATGGTCACTACCAGTTAAAACGTCTACCAATGGGTTTAAAGATCTCACCCAGTAAATTCTCAAGAATGATGTCTATAGCCATGTCAGGACTAACATATTCACGATGTTTTGTCTATCTTGATGATCTTATAATTTTTGGTAAAAATTTAATGGACCACAACAAAAACTTGATCCAAGTCTTTGAACGTCTCAGAGAGGTAAATCTCAAAATACACCCGGGAAAATGCTCTTTCTTGCGGAAAGAAGTATTATAACTCAGACACCTTATATCGGACAAAGAAATTTTACCTGACCCCACCAAATCTGCTGCAATGAAAAATTATCCAACTCCTACTAACGCGGATGAAGTAAGAAGATTCGTAGTATTCGCAAATTATTATCGAAAATTCATTAAAAATTTTGCCACCATTTGCATCCCATTAAATCGGTTATTGAAAAAAGATGTTGAATTCAATTTTAATAAAGATTGCGAAAAATCATTCAATTTGCTTAAAGAAATCCTTATAAGTCCTACAATTCTCCAATTTCCAAATTTTAGCGAAGAATTTATTTTACGTACAGACGCCTCCGGTTTCGCTTTAGGAGCTGTTTTGTCTAATTCCGATGACGGGCCAATTGCTTACGCAAGCAAAACTGTTAATAAATCAGAGAAAAACTATAGTACCATTGAGAAAGAACTACTTGCTATAGTGTGGGCAGTAAAACACTATCGGCCATACTTATTCGGAAGAAAGTTCAAAATCTTGACAGACCACAGACCCCTAGTGTACTTGTTCTCACTAAAGGAACCTAGTAGTAGACTAACTAAATTCCGACTATTACTAGAAGAATACAATTTTTACGTGGAATATTCACCAGGTAAAGATAACTGTACCGCTGACGCGCTTAGTCGCATTAAAGTAGAGTCCGAAGAATTAAAACAATTATATATCTGTGTAGTAACGAGAGCCCAGTCGAAGGTAGATAATAAAGATGAAAACACACCTAAAAATAATAAGATACAAACCAATGAACAAATGATAACAGAACTTCTAAAACCACCCGAAAGTGGACTAAAAGTTATTGAGTTAAAAATCGTTGACAATTTTACGGAAGATTTAGTTAATTTCAAGGACGATATAATTATAGGACCAAACAAAGTTTTGGCGTATATTCCAAAAGGGAATAGTTTACTCCTAAAGAAGTCCAAGGACAGCACTACAACCCAATCAACATTATTTGGCAAAATATTGTCGAGGGATGTGCAAAAACTCTGCGGACCCGAATCAATTAAGAAAATATATATTACTAAAAATGAAATAAAGAAACTCTCGGACGGCCGTCGAGAATATAAAATTAATCAATTAAAAAATATATTAGGGGAAATGTTTAAAGAAAGTAATATAAAGGTATACCTCATAAATAATGTTATTGAAATTACCGATCCTTGTAAGAAGAAATTAATATTAAACGACTTTCACATACTTCCAACCAGTGGACATGCAGGTATAAAGCGTATGATTCAAAATATAAAGAAAAAATACTTTTGGACAGGAATGCAAAACGATGTGACGACATTCGTTAAGCACTGCCCAGTATGCCAACGAAACAAATATAACCAACCGAAGAAACAACCAATGACTATCACATCAACAGCCGAATCAGGTTTTGACAAAATATTCATAGACCTAGTAGGACCTTTAGAAGAATCTGAAGATGGATCTAAATACATACTCACCGTTCAAAATGAGCTTACCAAGTTTATTGAAGCTATACCACTCCCAAATAAAGAATCAGGCACGGTAGCTAAAGCTCTAGTAGAAGGTTTTATTCTAAGGTACGGTGTACCACATACAATAGCATCTGATCAGGGAACCGAATTTATAAACCAGGTTTTCAAAGGTATCTGTAAGCTTTTGAGAATAGAACAATTAAGTAAGTAAGTAAGTAAGTAATTCATTTATTGATTCGGTTTTTTTGATACAAAATTGATTATAAAATATGAATTTTGTAGCTATGGCATTGCCGTCAGCTCGGTTAGCAAATTAAATAATTTTGTTTTTATAATTTAAATGAAAAGCAAAAAAGAGAATTAAGCAAATTCGGTTACAAGTAACATCCTATATGTATAAATGTTTTTCAAAAAAAGATATATTTTTTTCCAATTTGAATTATTAAGTTTTGAAATTGTTTCCTGCAGCGTCACAGATTTTTTTCCGCAGAATGTATTTCGATGTGGAGCGAAAATAGGGCATATACTTATGAAGTGAAAACAGTCTTCTTTGGCTTTTAAGTTACATAGAGAACAAAACTGGTTAAAACTGCCGTTGTATGGGGATCCATTTAGTCCAAGGATTTCACATCTTGTTTTAAATATTAGAGATATTTCTTTGTAACTCAGCGAGTCATTGAAGTAGTTGGCTTCCATAAGGCTTAGATTTAGTTGAGAGTAAATGAGTCTGCTATCTGAATTCCGCGCCTCTTCTATAAATGAATTCCGTACAGAATCTTCATGAGCTTGAATTATTTTATAAAGCTGTTCTTTTACATAACTCACATTATGGGGATCCAACGTTATCACTTCGCCGCAAGCGTTTCCCAAAATTTTCCACTTTGACACCCACCAGTCCTCGTTTCTCAATTCATATAATGCCATTCGTTTTGTCAGTCGGTCATCGTGAAGAGATAGCACCTTGACAATGTAATCAGCCTGTGACTTAAGAGTGCCTGTGAATAGTTTTGGGAGTCCCGTTTCAAGATATAGAGCGTAGTTTGGTGTTTTTAGAGGTAGGTTAAAAAGTTTCTTTAGGAAACTTCTATGAAACTTTTCTAACGTCTCATATTCGTCAATGCCCCATACCTGGGCAGCGTAGCAAAGCGAACTCTTAACAACAGTATCAAATATCTTATATTTCGCTGATAGCATTATGCGTTGATTTGAGAAAACGTTTTTCCAAGAAAAGTTTAATAAACTTTGTGAAGTTTTGGCTTTAATAGTCACGTGGTTGTTGAAATCTACGGACTTATTGAGATTCACTCCCAGATACCTGTACTCATTAACCATCTCTAGGGGATTTCCATTGAAAGACCATTTATATGTCGTTTAATTCCGGGCAGATCTAGAAAACACCATAATTTTTAATTTGTCAGCGTTGATGACAAGACTCCATTTTCTGCAATAGTCTGCTAGGCGATTTATCATCAATTGAAGATTATCTGGGGACTCAGATAGTATCACCAGATCATCAGCATATAAAAGGACATTTAAGGTCAAATCAGCTATTCGGATTCCTCCTGGTAGGTTGGATTCTACATCATTAATAAAAAGTGCAAACAGCAGAGCGCTTAGAAGACATCCTTGTTTAACACCGGTGCCGGTGTCAGTTTCAAACCATTTAGAGTATGTTAGTCCATCCCAGACAGCTGCTTTAGATTCTGCATACATTTCCTTTATTATGCGGATAAATTTAGTTGATATTCCTACTTGTGAGAGTTTGTAAAAGAGTGCGTTTCGATTCACAAGATCAAAAGCAGATTTAAAGTCGACGAAAAACGCATAAACTTTCTTGTTCCTTGCTTGGAATGCTTTAACTATGGAGGTAAGTGCAAATATATGGTCTATAGTAGAGAAGTTTTTTCTGAAATCCTTCAGAGAGTATATTGTTGACTTCCACCCATGATTCCAGTCTGTTAACAAGTATACCACAAAATAACTTCGAAATAACGTTCATAAAAGAAATTCCTCTATAATTTTTAACATTGTCAATATCTCCTTTTTTGTGAATAGGGAATATCACTGACCTTTTAAATGATGAAGGGACATCTTCTTTTAAAAAAACTTCGTTGAAGAAATTTTTAAGTTGGACAATAAATGTCGGAGTGGCGTTCTTGAAATATTCGTATGGAATTCCATCTTCTTTTTTCCATTCTTTGCTTTGTGTATAACAGCCTGCACTTCCGTTAGGGTGATATCACAATCAAGTATCTCGTCTGTTACTAGAGGTTGTGCATACGAAAATTTTAGATCGGTTTTGCCTTGTAAAACACTTTTAAAGTGGATGGATTAGCAGATACTCCTGACCCTATCTTGAAATTTGATCCATTGATTTCTTTTGTCAACTTCCAAAACTCTTTTGGATTTTTTGATTGGCCAAGCATGTAAGCTTGTTGGTTTTCAAATTCGGTTTTCTTTTTAAAACATAGATTTTTGTAGAGTGTATTTGCTTCACTGTAACTATTTTTCAAGATTTCGCAGTTGGAGTTCCGGAATGCATTCAGAAGGGCGAAAGACTTTTTTCTTGCGTTCATGCACTCATTGTCAAACCATTTTTGTTTAAAGTTCTTGCATATGTTTGATGGTGTTCTTGAAACGGAATCTCTTATACAAGATACAAGTTGGTTTGAACGTTCATCCATAGAAACAGTCGTCACATTTACGGCGGAAAGGTTTATGTCCAGCTTGTTTTGGTACATCACTAAATCGTTCGGTTTCCATCTAAGCCGTGGAATTAGTTGCAGATTTCTTTCGGTTGAAATTATTTCTTCTGACCATTCGAATCTCCATTTGCGCAGCCGTTTAGAATTATGCAATCATAAACCTGTAACACTTCCATAAGACTGGTACCATTTTGATTGCAAACAGAATCCTTTGAGTTTCTAGTACTGTGATGGTTCATCGCTGGGTTATTTGTGTTGCGTATTGAAGTAATCTGTAAGTTGTTGGTTCTTGCATTGAAGTCTCCTATTACTAGTACACCTTTGTTTGCTAGATGTAGCATAATGTTGTTAAATATTTCGAAGTCTTCAGTCCACTTTGAACAATTAATATAAAAGGGGACAATATACATATCATTTTTGTGTAACAGTTTCACAACAGTTGTACCTTCGACCTTTTCAAATGTAAACACTTTTAGCAATGATGTTTTTATTCCGTACAGGCTTCCTCCACTTGCGCGGCCTTTTGTATATGTTTTGATTGCTGAATTCGATACTAGTTTGAACCCATTAAAATATTTTGTAAATTTGCTTAAATTTTCACTTGTTACATGTGTTTCATAAAAAAAAATATATCAAAATTTTGTACATACTCAAAAAAGTCTATAAATAAAAGCGTACCATCATGAGAGCATAGGAGCCTTAGAAAATTCACATAAGGTTTTAGGAGCATATCTTAGAAGTTACGTCTCAGAAAAACACACGGACTGGAGCACTTGGTTGCCATATTACGTTTTCTGTTATAACACTTCCGTACACTCAGAAATGGGTTACACACCGTTCGAATTGATATTCGGAAAGCAATGTAGCTTTCCCAAAAATCTGACAAAACAAATGGAACCGGTGTACAACTATGACGATTACGTAATTGACCTTAAACATAAATTACAAGTTGCCCATAGAGATGCTCGAGAAACTCTTATAAAAAAGAAGAATGCTAGGAAAGATAGATATGATAAAGAGGGACAAGCAAAGAGTAGTAGTTTCGAAAAAGGGAGTTTAGTTTTACTAAGAAACGAAGCAAGGAAGAAATTAGATCCAATATTTATAGGACCATACGAAGTCTTGTCTCAAAATGGTGTAAATTGTGATATCCAATACGATAATAAAAGAATGACTGTACACAAGAATAGACTTAAACCATTTTACGTGTATTTAACGTTTATATAATCAGTGATTAAAACAAAATAAAAAAAAAAGGGAGAGAAAATGCCTCCAAAAATGTAAATAATAATATATGTATGTATAAGATTACCACTTCATTTAATTTTTAACAAAGCCGGCATAGGATTTAAGTAAACAATATTGTTAAGCAATAAATAAAGCGCAACTAGAATATAAGAAAAATTAAATAAGTTACTTGTATGAATGAATGAAAAAAAAAAAAGAAGAAAAAGATCATATTATATACGTAAATAATGATACAAACTATGTATGTACTATCACAATACATTAAAAAAAAGCAATGTTTAAAAAAAAAATTTTGATTCCGAACACTATATATATTAAAAAAAAAAAATCCTATTATAAAAGAAAGTGTCGCGTAAAAGAAGAAATCAAGATATGTCATGATTTCTCCTTTTTCCCCGGGAAGGGTGGTGTGAAGGGATCACACTAGCAATCATTTCATTATCCGCATTCCTATTCTATTTTGTAGTGCACATACACTACACCATGACTACGAACATCGCATTCGTTTCATTGCAGGTCGTTGACTTGCCCATCATCACTCCACATTATCCAACCTAATTTTCAAATGCACTCGCATTTCATTCATGGTCATGAGAGTCAACCCCATGAACTCCATAGACTATTCTAATATATTTTTCAATGCCACTGACTTGACGCCTCAGGTTACTTTTACGTTGGACAGATGTATCTACCTACTTGAGAAGGTTCATTGTACTATACTCTGTGTAGTATTTATGACTGGATGTATTTGGATACATTTGTGCACTGTGAAAGGGGCATACATATTGGCTATGAATTTGATGACATAGCAAGTATGCTGCCTGTTTGTCATTTGGATTCTAATGTAAACAAAAAGTAATAAAATATGATTTCTATGTTTAAGTAATTATATGTATAGGCCCAAGTTTTTAGTGTGTAAGGAAATATTTTGTATAAATAGCTTAAGTTCAATCAAATAAAATTGCTTTTCGGTTTTGAAAGCAAACCGAACTAAATCAGCTCCTCAGCTGAAAGAAAATTCCTGTGTTTTAATAATCAGATCGGCTCTTTAGCCAACATCTATATTCGGCTTGGGGAAGCCTTACAGTATCCCACATAATATTGTAGGCGAGGTAGGGCCCTCATTACATGGCGATCTTGCCAGATATCTACCAATATTATAATGTCAAATTATAATAGGGAAGAACTGGATAGACTTTTCGAACAGCTAAACAGTCCATACAACCCAGGTCATCCGGGAGAGGAAATACCAAAGTACATCCCTACACCAAAAACGGCAGGTCTGAAGCCGTTGACGATAGAAGATTACAAGAATCGTCACAACAAACAAAACAAACACCCTGAAGAACAAAAACAACAAGTGCAAAAAAGGAAACGCGCTGGAAAGAAAGTTAAACTAAGGCAAGAAATAGGAAATCTATACAGGTTGGCGAGTCTAAGCAGAGGAAGCGAAAAAAAAACATTTTTTGGAACAAGCGAAAAACTTACAAAGAAAATCTAATGTAAAATAAATTTTCTTTAAAAAAAAAAAAAATTTTCTATAAAAAAAAAAAATGTATATATAAAAAAAAAAATAATGATGGGAGGAAAATCCTCCAAGGAAGAAGTCGTAGTGACAAACAACAATAATAATAATAACATAATGAGTTCTAATTTGCTTATGGTAGACATTATTATAATTGTTTTAATAATACTGATAATATACCTTTTTTCAAAAATTATTAAACATTTTTTAAACAAAGAGTTCAAAAAATCGTAACAAACGAAATTAAAAATTTAACGGTATAAAATTTTTTTTTTTTAATAATGAATTGTATACATATCTACTTGGAAAACAAAAAACATTTGTAAAAAAAAAAAAAAATTTTTAACAATATACACAATAAACAATGTAAAAAAAATTGATAATTAAGAAATAAAAATATGTTAAACATAGTAAAAACGTTAAAGGAAATACTTGCAAACTTCAATAAAACCCCAAAAAGAAAATATTCTGAAAAATATATTAATGAGAAAAGAGACGAAATATTTAAATTAGAAAAAGAGTTTAACGAAAAGTATGAACAACTAGAAAAGGATACAAACCAGCAAGCTTTAAGAAAGATTATAGATAACTTATTAGTCAGACTAAATCAAATATTAGATGAAAAAATACATTTGCTAGGTGAAGAAGACATAGGAGAAGAAAAAGATATTGAAGCTGAAGGGAAAATAGAAATTGTTGAAAATATGGCAGAAGCATTCAATTTCAGTATTGCTCAGAAATTGCCTACCCTCAACTGTGAAGAGGATAGCAAAAGAACTGAACACATTAGGGATTTATAAATGGCGTAGAATTTTACCATGACACCCTTAATGAGAATTCAAAACCAACACTAATAAAATTTCTTTTAAAATGCAAAATTCAAGGAAATGCTCTTACTGAACTAAAACCAGAGAATTTTGCTTCATTTAAAAAAATTCTTATAGAAAAATGTGGGCCAAAAGAAACAATCGAAACAATACAAACTAAACTTAGCAAAACTTATCAAGGAAATCGACCTGTTCGAGAATTCTTAACAGACATCGAGACACTTATTACAAAAATGACTGAGTTAGAAGTTTCTTGCCACGGTGAAGAAGCAAGGGAAATATTAACGAAAGCTAATGAAAGAAGAGGTCTAGCTTTTCTCAAAAAGGGGGTAAACGATAGATTAATAATAGTATTAGATAGCGCCAGACACACTAATCTTCAAGACGCTATCAAGTATGTAGTAGAATTAGATCAAAGCTCTACATCCACATTAAATACTGTAAGGTTCATGAATAATAGAGGCAGAAACTATCATGGACAAAATAATTTTAACAACTCTCAAGCTAGATTCTCGCATACTAATTTCAATAACCAAGCTAGAAGTTCGTACCCACAAAATAACAACTCAACTAGGCCTTCCTATCAGAACCAACAAAACTTTAGGAATCGTAATAACTATAGAAATAATAATAATAACTATTATAACAACGACAACAGGTCAAGATATACAAGCAATAATGATAGACAAAGATATAATAATAATAACGGTAATAATCACAGTAACAACAACAATAATACCAATAGGTCGAATAATGTAAGTCAACCTAATAATAATAGAAATAATAATAATCAGGTGTTAGTAATGGGAAACGAGCAACCCACCGAAGGGGAAGCCGACCCATCGGAGGGAATTCATTAAATCCACAGGTAACAGATGCCATTTGTACTGTTGGAATATCAAACGGCATTTACATACAGATACCATTAAAAAACAACATAAACAAACAATTCTTACTCGACACAGGAGCCTCAATATGCGTTATAAAAAAATGTTCACTTACTAAAAACATTAATATTGATGAAAGTAAAAAGACAAAAGTATTAGGGATATCAGGAAATCTACAAACTTTAGGGACATGTATCTATGAGTTATCACTAGGAGAATTTACCATTCCATATGAATTTCATGTAGTGAGTGATTCTTTTCCAATCCCAGTTGATGGTATAATCGGAACGAATTTCCTAACAGAATTCAGTGCCATTATAAATCTGGAGAAATTTTCGTTTGAGTTGAAAGTAGATGACCAACCAGTCATTCTACCTATATATACTCAACAAAACATACATGTTGTTTCCTTACCTCCACGGTGCGAAGCAACTTATTGGATGACTACAAAACATTCAGATTCTCGAATATTTTATCCACAAGAATTACGCGAAAATGTTTTCATGGCAGGTTCTCTATCAACGGTTAAAAATGGAAAAATACCCGTAAAAATTTTGAATACACGTGATTCAGCTGTAACTCTAAAATGGATTGAACCCATATCATTCTCCCCTTCAGAACATTTTATTTTACATTATAACCATATAGATAAATCAATAAACAAGCGAGTCCAGGAAATTCTAAATGAAATAAATTTTGAGACATTAAATAGCGAAGAAAAAACCGAAATTGAAGCAATATGTACAAAACTCCAAGATATTTTTCACGTAGATGGTGACAAACTTACGTATACCCATATTGGAAAGGCAGACATTAAACTTAAAAATGAATCTTCACCGAAATATACCAAGCCGTATCGATTACCACATACTCAAAAGGAAGATATAAAGGAGGAGATACAAAAAATGTTGTCAGATGACATAATAGAACCATCAATCTCCCCTTGGAGCTCTCCAATCCTTATAGTTCCAAAAAAGAAAGACCCAGTTACCGGTCTACAAAAATTCCGAATGGTGATCGACTATGGTCACGTTAACGATCGAATCGAAGATGATAAATTTCCACTGCCAAACATAACGGACATCTATGATATGATCGGAGGACCAACTTACTTCTCATGTATAGATCTAAGTCAAGGATATTACCAAATGGAGCTAGATGCCAATAGTAGACCAATAACGGCATTCTCAACAGAGGATGGTCACTACCAGTTAAAACGTCTACCAATGGGTTTAAAGATCTCACCCAGTAAATTCTCAAGAATGATGTCTATAGCCATGTCAGGACTAACATATTCACGATGTTTTGTCTATCTTGATGATCTTATAATTTTTGGTAAAAATTTAATGGACCACAACAAAAACTTGATCCAAGTCTTTGAACGTCTCAGAGAGGTAAATCTCAAAATACACCCGGGAAAATGCTCTTTCTTGCGGAAAGAAGTATTATAACTCAGACACCTTATATCGGACAAAGAAATTTTACCTGACCCCACCAAATCTGCTGCAATGAAAAATTATCCAACTCCTACTAACGCGGATGAAGTAAGAAGATTCGTAGTATTCGCAAATTATTATCGAAAATTCATTAAAAATTTTGCCACCATTTGCATCCCATTAAATCGGTTATTGAAAAAAGATGTTGAATTCAATTTTAATAAAGATTGCGAAAAATCATTCAATTTGCTTAAAGAAATCCTTATAAGTCCTACAATTCTCCAATTTCCAAATTTTAGCGAAGAATTTATTTTACGTACAGACGCCTCCGGTTTCGCTTTAGGAGCTGTTTTGTCTAATTCCGATGACGGGCCAATTGCTTACGCAAGCAAAACTGTTAATAAATCAGAGAAAAACTATAGTACCATTGAGAAAGAACTACTTGCTATAGTGTGGGCAGTAAAACACTATCGGCCATACTTATTCGGAAGAAAGTTCAAAATCTTGACAGACCACAGACCCCTAGTGTACTTGTTCTCACTAAAGGAACCTAGTAGTAGACTAACTAAATTCCGACTATTACTAGAAGAATACAATTTTTACGTGGAATATTCACCAGGTAAAGATAACTGTACCGCTGACGCGCTTAGTCGCATTAAAGTAGAGTCCGAAGAATTAAAACAATTATATATCTGTGTAGTAACGAGAGCCCAGTCGAAGGTAGATAATAAAGATGAAAACACACCTAAAAATAATAAGATACAAACCAATGAACAAATGATAACAGAACTTCTAAAACCACCCGAAAGTGGACTAAAAGTTATTGAGTTAAAAATCGTTGACAATTTTACGGAAGATTTAGTTAATTTCAAGGACGATATAATTATAGGACCAAACAAAGTTTTGGCGTATATTCCAAAAGGGAATAGTTTACTCCTAAAGAAGTCCAAGGACAGCACTACAACCCAATCAACATTATTTGGCAAAATATTGTCGAGGGATGTGCAAAAACTCTGCGGACCCGAATCAATTAAGAAAATATATATTACTAAAAATGAAATAAAGAAACTCTCGGACGGCCGTCGAGAATATAAAATTAATCAATTAAAAAATATATTAGGGGAAATGTTTAAAGAAAGTAATATAAAGGTATACCTCATAAATAATGTTATTGAAATTACCGATCCTTGTAAGAAGAAATTAATATTAAACGACTTTCACATACTTCCAACCAGTGGACATGCAGGTATAAACCGTATGATTCAAAATATAAAGAAAAAATACTTTTGGACAGGAATGCAAAACGATGTGACGACATTCGTTAAGCACTGCCCAGTATGCCAACGAAACAAATATAACCAACCGAAGAAACAACCAATGACTATCACATCAACAGCCGAATCAGGTTTTGACAAAATATTCATAGACCTAGTAGGACCTTTAGAAGAATCTGAAGATGGATCTAAATACATACTCACCGTTCAAAATGAGCTTACCAAGTTTATTGAAGCTATACCACTCCCAAATAAAGAATCAGGCACGGTAGCTAAAGCTCTAGTAGAAGGTTTTATTCTAAGGTACGGTGTACCACATACAATAGCATCTGATCAGGGAACCGAATTTATAAACCAGGTTTTCAAAGGTATCTGTAAGCTTTTGAGAATAGAACAATTAAGTAAGTAAGTAAGTAAGTAATTCATTTATTGATTCGGTTTTTTTGATACAAAATTGATTATAAAATATGAATTTTGTAGCTATGGCATTGCCGTCAGCTCGGTTAGCAAATTAAATAATTTTGTTTTTATAATTTAAATGAAAAGCAAAAAAGAGAATTAAGCAAATTCGGTTACAAGTAACATCCTATATGTATAAATGTTTTTCAAAAAAAGATATAGTTTTTTCCAATTTGAATTATTAAGTTTTGAAATTGTTTCCTGCAGCGTCATAGATTTTTTTCCGCAGAATGTATTTCGATGTGGAGCGAAAATAGGGCATATACTTATGAAGTGAAAACAGTCTTCTTTGGCTTTTAAGTTACATAGAGAACAAAACTGGTTAAAACTGCCGTTGTATGGGGATCCATTTAGTCCAAGGATTTCACATCTTGTTTTAAATATTAGAGATATTTCTTTGTAACTCAGCGAGTCATTGAAGTAGTTGGCTTCCATAAGGCTTAGATTTAGTTGAGAGTAAATGAGTCTGCTATCTGAATTCCGCGCCTCTTCTATAAATGAATTCCGTACAGAATCTTCATGAGCTTGAATTATTTTATAAAGCTGTTCTTTTACATAACTCACATTATGGGGATCCAACGTTATCACTTCGCCGCAAGCGTTTCCCAAAATTTTCCACTTTGACACCCACCAGTCCTCGTTTCTCAATTCATATAATGCCATTCGTTTTGTCAGTCGGTCATCGTGAAGAGATAGCACCTTGACAATGTAATCAGCCTGTGACTTAAGAGTGCCTGTGAATAGTTTTGGGAGTCCCGTTTCAAGATATAGAGCGTAGTTTGGTGTTTTTAGAGGTAGGTTAAAAAGTTTCTTTAGGAAACTTCTATGAAACTTTTCTAACGTCTCATATTCGTCAATGCCCCATACCTGGGCAGCGTAGCAAAGTGAACTCTTAACAACAGCATCAAATATCTTATATTTCGCTGATAGCATTATGCGTTGATTTGAGAAAACGTTTTTCCAAGAAAAGTTTAATAAACTTTGTGAAGTTTTAGCTTTAATAGTCACGTGGTTGTTGAAATCTACGGACTTATTGAGATTCACTCCCAGATACCTGTACTCATTAACCATCTCTAGGGGATTTCCATTGAAAGACCATTTATATGTCGTTTAATTCCGGGCAGATCTAGAAAACACCATAATTTTTAATTTGTCAGCGTTGATGACAAGACTCCATTTTCTGCAATAGTCTGCTAGGCGATTTATCATCAATTGAAGATTATCTGGGGACTCAGATAGTATCACCAGATCATCAGCATATAAAAGGACATTTAAGGTCAAATCAGCTATTCGGATTCCTCCTGGTAGGTTGGATTCTACATCATTAATAAAAAGTGCAAACAGCAGAGCGCTTAGAAGACATCCTTGTTTAACACCGGTGCCGGTGTCAGTTTCAAACCATTTAGAGTATGTTAGTCCATCCCAGACAGCTGCTTTAGATTCTGCATACATTTCCTTTATTATGCGGATAAATTTAGTTGATATTCCTACTTGTGAGAGTTTGTAAAAGAGTGCGTTTCGATTCACAAGATCAAAAGCAGATTTAAAGTCGACGAAAAACGCATAAACTTTCTTGTTCCTTGCTTGGAATGCTTTAACTATGGAGGTAAGTGCAAATATATGGTCTATAGTAGAGAAGTTTTTTCTGAAACCCTTCAGAGAGTATATTGTTGACTTCCACCCATGATTCCAGTCTGTTAACAAGTAAACCACAAAATAACTTCGAAATAACGTTCATAAAAGAAATTCCTCTATAATTTTTAACATTGTCAATATCTCCTTTTTTGTGAATAGGGAATATCACTGACCTTTTAAATGATGAAGGGACATCTTCTTTTAAAAAAACTTCGTTGAAGAAATTTTTAAGTTGGACAATAAATGTCGGAGTGGCGTTCTTGAAATATTCGTATGGAATTCCATCTTCTCCAGGAGCTTTTCCATTCTTTGCTTTGTGTATAACAGCCTGCACTTCCGTTAGGGTGATATCACAATCAAGTATCTCGTCTGTTACTAGAGGTTGTGCATACGAAAATTTTAGATCGGTTTTGCCTTGTAAAACACTTTTAAAGTGGATGGATTAGCAGATACTCCTGACCCTATCTTGAAATTTGATCCATTGATTTCTTTTGTCAACTTCCAAAACTCTTTTGGATTTTTTGATTGGCCAAGCATGTAAGCTTGTTGGTTTTCAAATTCGGTTTTCTTTTTAAAACATAGATTTTTGTAGAGTGTATTTGCTTCACTGTAACTATTTTTCAAGATTTCGCAGTTGGAGTTCCGGAATGCATTCAGAAGGGCGAAGGACTTTTTTCTTGCGTTCATGCACTCATTGTCAAACCATTTTTGTTTAAAGTTCTTGCATATGCTTGATGGTGTTCTTGAAACGGAATCTCTTATACAAGATACAAGTTGGTTTGAACGTTCATCCATAGAAACAGTCGTCACATTTACGGCGGAAAGGTTTATGTCCAGCTTGTTTTGGTACATCACTAAATCGTTCGGTTTCCATCTAAGCCGTGGAATTAGTTGCAGATTTCTTTCGGTTGAAATTATTTCTTCTGACCATTCGAATCTCCATTTGCGCAGCCGTTTAGAATTATGCAATCATAAACCTGTAACACTTCCATAAGACTGGTACCATTTTGATTGCAAACACAATCCTTTGAGTTTCTAGTACTGTGATGGTTCATCGCTGGGTTATTTGTGTTGCGTATTGAAGTAATCTGTAAGTTGTTGGTTCTTGCATTGAAGTCTCCTATTACTAGTACACCTTTGTTTGCTAGATGTAGCATAATGTTGTTAAATATTTCGAAGTCTTCAGTCCACTTTGAACAATTAATATAAAAGGGGACAATATACATATCATTTTTGTGTAACAGTTTCACAACAGTTGTACCTTCGACCTTTTCAAATGTAAACACTTTTAGCAATGATTTTTTTATTCCGTACAGGCTTCCTCCACTTGCGCGGCCTTTTGTATATGTTTTGATTGCTGAATTCGATACTAGTTTGAACCCATTAAAATATTTTGTAAATTTGCTTAAATTTTCACTTGTTACATGTGTTTCATAAAGGAAAAATATATCAAAATTTTGTACATACTCAAAAAAGTCTATAAATAAAAGCGTACCATCATGAGAGCATAGGAGCTTTAGAAAATTCACATAAGGTTTTAGGAGCATATCTTAGAAGTTACGTCTAAGAAAAACACACGGACTGGAGCACTTGGTTGCCATATTACGTTTTCTGTTATAACACTTCCGTACACTCAGAAACGGGTTACACACCGTTCGAATTGATATTCGGAAAGCAATGTAGCTTTCCCAAAAATCTGACAAAACAAATGGAACCGGTGTACAACTATGACGATTACGTAATTGACCTTGAACATAAATTACAAGTTGCCCATAGAGATGCTCGAGAAACTCTTATAAAAAAGAAGAATGCTAGGAAAGATAGATATGATAAAGAGGGACAAGCAAAGAGTAGTAGTTTCGAAAAAGGAAGTTTAGTTTTACTAAGAAACGAAGCAAGGAAGAAATTAGATCCAATATTTATAGGACCATACGAAGTCTTGTCTCAAAATGGTGTAAATTGTGATATCCAATACGATAATAAAAGAATGACTGTACACAAGAATAGACTTAAACCATTTTACGTGTATTTAACGTTTATATAATCAGTGATTAAAACAAAATCAAAAAAAAAGGGAGAGAAAATGCCTCCAAAAATGTAAATAATAATATATGTATGTATAAGATTACCACTTCATTTAATTTTTAACAAAGCCGGCATAGGATTTAAGTAAACAATATTGTTAAGCAATAAATAAAGCGCAACTAGAATATAAGAAAAATTAAATAAGTTACTTGTATGAATGAATGAAAAAAAAAAAAGAAGAAAAAGATCATATTATATACGTAAATAATGATACAAACTATGTATGTACTATCACAATACATTAAAAAAAAGCAATGTTTAAAAAAAAAATTTTGATTCCGAACACTATATATATTAAAAAAAAAAAATCCTATTATAAAAGAAAGTGTCGCGTAAAAGAAGAAATCAAGATATGTCATGATTTCTCCTTTTTCCCCGGGAAGGGTGGTGTGAAGGGATCACACTAGCAATCATTTCATTATCCGCATTCCTATTCTATTTTGTAGTGCACATACACTACACCATGACTACGAACATCGCATTCGTTTCATTGCAGGTCGTTGACTTGCCCATCATCACTCCACATTATCCAACCTAATTTTCAAATGCACTCGCATTTCATTCATGGTCATGAGAGTCAACCCCATGAACTCCATAGACTATTCTAATATATTTTTCAATGCCACTGACTTGACGCCTCAGGTTACTTTTACGTTGGACAGATGTATCTACCTACTTGAGAAGGTTCATTGTACTATACTCTGTGTAGTATTTATGACTGGATGTATTTGGATACATTTGTGCACTGTGAAAGGGGCATACATATTGGCTATGAATTTGATGACATAGCAAGTATGCTGCCTGTTTGTCATTTGGATTCTAATGTAAACAAAAAGTAATAAAATATGATTTCTATGTTTAAGTAATTATATGTATAGGCCCAAGTTTTTAGTGTGTAAGGAAATATTTTGTATAAATAGCTTAAGTTCAATCAAATAAAATCGCTTTTCGGTTTTGAAAGCAAACCGAACTAAATCAGCTCCTCAGCTGAAAGAAAATTCCTGTGTTTTAATAATCAGATCGGCTCTTTAGCCAACATCTATATTCGGCTTGGGGAAGCCTTACAGTATCCCACATAATATTGTAGGCGAGGTAGGGCCCTCATTACATGGCGATCTTGCCAGATATCTACCAATATTATAATGTCAAATTATAATAGGGAAGAACTGGATAGACTTTTCGAACAGCTAAACAGTCCATACAACCCAGGTCATCCGGGAGAGGAAATACCAAAGTACATCCCTACACCAAAAACGGCAGGTCTGAAGCCGTTGACGATAGAAGATTACAAGAATCGTCACAACAAACAAAACAAACACCCTGAAGAACAAAAACAACAAGTGCAAAAAAGGAAACGCGCTGGAAAGAAAGTTAAACTAAGGCAAGAAATAGGAAATCTATACAGGTTGGCGAGTCTAAGCAGAGGAAGCGAAAAAAAAACATTTTTTGGAACAAGCGAAAAACTTACAAAGAAAATCTAATGTAAAATAAATTTTCTTAAAAAAAAAAAAAAAAAAAAAAAAAAAAAAAAAAAATTTTCTATAAAAAAAAAAAAAATGTATATATAAAAAAAAAATAATAATGGGAGGAAAATCCTCCAAGGAAGAAATCGTAGTGACAAACAACAATAATAATAATAACATAATGAGTTCTAATTTGCTTATGGTAGACATTATTATAATTGTTTTAATAATACTGATAATATACCTTTTTTCAAAAATTATTAAACATTTTTTAAACAAAGAGTTCAAAAAATCGTAACAAACGAAATTAAAAATTTAACGGTATAAAAATTTTTTTTTTTTAATAATGAATTGTATACATATCTACTTGGAAAACAAAAAACATTTGTAAAAAAAAAAATAAAAAATTTTTAACAATATACACAATAAACAATGTAAAAAAAATTGATAATAAATAAATAAAAATATGTTAAACATAGTAAAAACGTTAAAGGAAATACTTGCAAACTTCAATAAAACCCCAAAAAGAAAATATTCTGAAAAATATATTAATGAGAAAAGAGACGAAATATTTAAATTAGAAAAAGAGTTTAACGAAAAGTATGAACAACTAGAAAAGGATACAAACCAGCAAGCCTTAAGAAAGATTATAGATAACTTATTAGTCAGACTAAATCAAATATTAGATGAAAAAATACATTTGCTAGGTGAAGAAGACATAGGAGAAGAAAAAGATATTGAAGCTGAAGGGAAAATAGAAATTGTTGAAAATATGGCAGAAGCATTCAATTTCAGTATTGCTCAGAAATTGCCTACCCTCAACTGTGAAGAGGATAGCAAAAGAACTGAACACATTAGGGATTTATAAATGGCGTAGAATTTTACCATGACACCCTTAATGAGAATTCAAAACCAACACTAATAAAATTTCTTTTAAAATGCAAAATTCAAGGAAAAGCTCTTACTGAACTAAAACCAGAGAATTTTGCTTCATTTAAAAAAATTCTTATAGAAAAATGTGGGCCAAAAGAAACAATCGAAACAATACAAACTAAACTTAGCAAAACTTATCAAGGAAATCGACCTGTTCGAGAATTTGTAACAGACATCGAGACACTTATTACAAAAATGACTGAGTTAGAAGTTTCTTGCCAAGGTGATGAAGCAAGGGAAATATTAACGAAAGCTAATGAAAGAAGAGGTCTAGCTTTTCTCAAAAAGGGGGTAAACGATAGATTAAAAATAGTATTAGATAGCGCCAGACACACTAATCTTCAAGACGCTATCAAGCATGTAGTAGAATTAGATCAAAGCTCTACATCCACATTAAATACTGTAAGGTTCATGAATAATAGAGGCAGAAACTATCATGGACAAAATAATTTTAACAACTCTCAAGCTAGATTCTCGCATACTAATTTCAATAACCAAGCTAGAAGTTCGTACCCACAAAATAACAACTCAACTAGGCCTTCCTATCAGAACCAACAAAACTTTAGGAATCGTAATAACTATAGAAATAATAATAATAACTATTATAACAACGACAACAGGTCAAGATATACAAGCAATAATGATAGACAAAGATATAATAATAATAACGGTAACAATCACAGTAACAACAACAATAATACCAATAGGTCGAATAATGTAAGTCAACCTAATAATAATAGAAATAATAATAATCAGGTGTTAGTAATGGGAAACGAGCAGCCCACCGAAGGGGAAGCCGACCCATCGGAGGGAATTCATTAAATCCACAGGTAACAGATGCCATTTGTACTGTTGGAATATCAAACGGCATTTACATACAGATACCATTAAAAAACAACATAAACAAACAATTCTTACTCGACACAGGAGCCTCAATATGCGTTATAAAAAAATGTTCACTTACTAAAAACATTAATATTGATGAAAGTAAAAAGACAAAAGTATTAGGGATATCAGGAAATCTACAAACTTTAGGGACATGTATCTATGAGTTATCACTAGGAGAATTTACCATTCCATATGAATTTCATGTAGTGAGTGATTCTTTTCCAATCCCAGTTGATGGTATAATCGGAACGAATTTCCTAACAGAATTCAGTGCCATTATAAATCTGGAGAAATTTTCGTTTGAGTTGAAAGTAGATGACCAACCAGTCATTCTACCTATATATACTCAACAAAACATACATGTTGTTTCCTTACCTCCACGGTGCGAAGCAACTTATTGGATGACTACAAAACATTCAGATTCTCGAATATTTTATCCACAAGAATTACGCGAAAATGTTTTCATGGCAGGTTCTCTATCAACGGTTAAAAATGGAAAAAATACCCGTAAAAATTTTGAATACACGTGATTCAGCTGTAACTCTAAAATGGATTGAACCCATATCATTCTCCCCTTCGGAACATTTTATTTTACATTATAACCATATAGATAAATCAATAAACAAGCGAGTCCAGGAAATTCTAAATGAAATAAATTTTGAGACATTAAATAGCGAAGAAAAAACCGAAATTGAAGCAATATGTACAAAACTCCAAGATATTTTTCACGTAGATGGTGACAAACTTACGTATACCCATATTGGAAAGGCAGACATTAAACTTAAAAATGAATCTTCACCGAAATATACCAAGCCGTATCGATTACCACATACTCAGAAGGAAGATATAAATGAGGAGATACAAAAAATGTTGTCAGATGACATAATAGAACCATCAATCTCCCCTTGGAACTCTCCAATCCTTATAGTTCCAAAAAAGAAAGACCCAGTTACCGGTCTACAAAAATTCCGAATGGTGATCGACTATCGTCACGTTAACGATCGAATCGAAGATGATAAATTTCCACTGCCAAACATAACGGACATCTATGATATGATCGGAGGAGCAACTTACTTCTCATGTATAGATCTAAGTCAAGGATATTACCAAATGGAGCTAGATGACAATAGTAGACCAATAACGGCATTCTCAACAGAGGATGGTCACTACCAGTTAAAACGTCTACCAATGGGTTTAAAGATCTCACCCAGTAAATTCTCAAGAATGATGTCTATAGCCATGTCAGGACTAACATATTCACGATGTTTTGTCTATCTTGATGATCTTATAATTTTTGGTAAAAATTTAATGGACCACAACAAAAACTTGATCCAAGTCTTTGAACGTCTCAGAGAGGTAAATCTCAAAATACACCCGGGAAAATGCTCTTTCTTGCGGAAAGAAGTATTATAACTCGGACACCTTATATCGGACAAAGAAATTTTACCTGACCCCACCAAATCTGCTGCAATGAAAAATTATCCAACTCCTACTAACGCGGATGAAGTAAGAAGATTCGTAGTATTCGCAAATTATTATCGAAAATTCATTAAAAATTTTGCCACCATTTGCATCCCATTAAATCGGTTATTGAAAAAAGATGTTGAATTCAATTTTAATAAAGATTGCGAAAAATCATTCAATTTGCTTAAAGAAATCCTTATAAGTCCTACAATTCTCCAATTTCCAAATTTTAGTGAAGAATTTATTTTACGTACAGACGCCTCCGGTTTCGCTTTAGGAGCTGTTTTGTCTAATTCCGATGACGGGCCAATTGCTTACGCAAGCAAAACTGTTAATAAATCAGAGAAAAACTATAGTACCATTGAGAAAGAACTACTTGCTATAGTGTGGGCAGTAAAACACTATCGGCCATACTTATTCGGAAGAAAGTTCAAAATCTTGACAGACCACAGACCCCTAGTGTACTTGTTCTCACTAAAGGAACCTAGTAGTAGACTAACTAAATTCCGACTATTACTAGAAGAATACAATTTTTACGTGGAATATTAACCAGGTAAAGATAACTGTACCGCTGACGCGCTTAGTCGCATTAAAGTAGAGTCCGAAGAATTAAAACAATTATATATCTGTGTAGTGACGAGAGCCCAGTCGAAGGTAGATAATAAAGATGAAAACACACCTAAAAATAATAAGATACAAACCAATGAACAAATGATAACAGAACTTCTAAAACCACCCGAAAGTGGACTAAAAGTTATTGAGTTAAAAATCGTTGACAATTTTACGGAAGATTTAGTTAATTTCAAGGACGATATAATTATAGGACCAAACAAAGTTTTGGCGTATATTCCAAAAGGGAATAGTTTACTCCTAAAGAAGTCCAAGGACAGCACTACAACCCAATCAACATTATTTGGCAAAATATTGTCGAGGGATGTGCAAAAACTCTGCGGACCCGAATCAATTAAGAAAATATATATTACTAAAAATGAAATAAAGAAACTCTCGGACGGCCGTCGAGAATATAAAATTAATCAATTAAAAAATATATTAGGGGAAATGTTTAAAGAAAGTAATATAAAGGTATACCTCATAAATAATGTTATTGAAATTACCGATCCTTGTAAGAAGAAATTAATATTAAACGACTTTCACATACTTCCAACCAGTGGACATGCAGGTATAAACCGTATGATTCAAAATATAAAAAAAAAATACTTTTGGACAGGAATGCAAAACGATGTGACGACATTCGTTAAGCACTGCCCAGTATGCCAACGAAACAAATATAACCAACCGAAGAAACAACCAATGACTATCACATCAACAGCCGAACCAGGTTTTGACAAAATATTCATAGACCTAGTAGGACCTTTAGAAGAATCTGAAGATGGATCTAAATACATACTCACCATTCAAAATGAGCTTACCAATTGAAGCTATACCACTCCCAAATAAAGAATCAGGCACGGTAGCTAAAGCTCTAGTAGAAGGTTTTATTCTAAGGTACGGTGTACCACATACAATAGCATCTGATCAGGGAACCGAATTTATAAACCAGGTTTTCAAAGGTATCTGTAAGCTTTTGAGAATAGAACAATTAAGTAAGTAAGTAAGTAAGTAATTCATTTATTGATTCGGTTTTTTTGATACAAAATTGATTATAAAATATGAATTTTGTAGCTATGGCATTGCCGTCAGCTCGGTTAGCAAATTAAATAATTTTGTTTTTATAATTTAAATGAAAAGCAAAAAAGAGAATTAAGCAAATTCGGTTACAAGTAACATCCTATATGTATAAATGTTTTTCAAAAAAAGATATATTTTTTTCCAATTTGAATTATTAAGTTTTGAAATTGTTTCCTGCAGCGTCATAGATTTTTTTCCGCAGAATGTATTTCGATGTGGAGCGAAAATAGGGTATATACTTATGAAGTGAAAACAGTCTTCTTTGGCTTTTAAGTTACATAGAGAACAAAACTGGTTAAAACTGCCGTTGTATGGGGATCCATTTAGTCCAAGGATTTCACATCTTGTTTTAAATATTAGAGATATTTCTTTGTAACTCAGCGAGTCATTGAAGTAGTTGGCTTCCATAAGGCTTAGATTTAGTTGAGAGTAAATGAGTCTGCTATCTGAATTCCGCGCCTCTTCTATAAATGAATTCCGTACAGAATCTTCATGAGCTTGAATTATTTTATAAAGCTGTTCTTTTACATAACTCACATTATGGGGATCCAACGTTATCACTTCGCCGCAAGCGTTTCCCAAAATTTTCCACTTTGACACCCACCAGTCCTCGTTTCTCAATTCATATAATGCCATTCGTTTTGTCAGTCGGTCATCGTGAAGAGATAGCACCTTGACAATGTAATCAGCCTGTGACTTAAGAGTGCCTGTGAATAGTTTTGGGAGTCCCGTTTCAAGATATAGAGCGTAGTTTGGTGTTTTTAGAGGTAGGTTAAAAAGTTTCTTTAGGAAACTTCTATGAAACTTTTCTAACGTCTCATATTCGTCAATGCCCCATACCTGGGCAGCGTAGCAAAGCGAACTCTTAACAACAGCATCAAATATCTTATATTTCGCTGATAGCATTATGCGTTGATTTGAGAAAACGTTTTTCCAAGAAAAGTTTAATAAACTTTGTGAAGTTTTAGCTTTAATAGTCACGTGGTTGTTGAAATCTACGGACTTATTGAGATTCACTCCCAGATACCTGTACTCATTAACCATCTCTAGGGGATTTCCATTGAAAGACCATTTATATGTCGTTTGATTCCGGGCAGATCTAGAAAACACCATAATTTTTAATTTGTCAGCGTTGATGACAAGACTCCATTTTCTGCAATAGTCTGCTAGGCGATTTATCATCAATTGAAGATTATCTGGGGACTCAGATAGTATCACCAGATCATCAGCATATAAAAGGACATTTAAGGTCAAATCAGCTATTCGGATTCCTCCTGGTAGGTTGGATTCTACATCATTAATAAAAAGTGCAAACAGCAGAGCGCTTAGAAGACATCCTTGTTTAACACCGGTGCCGGTGTCAGTTTCAAACCATTTAGAGTATGTTAGTCCATCCCAGACAGCTGCTTTAGATTCTGCATACATTTCCTTTATTATGCGGATAAATTTAGTTGATATTCCTACTTGTGAGAGTTTGTAAAAGAGTGCGTTTCGATTCACAAGATCAAAAGCAGATTTAAAGTCGACGGAAAACGCATAAACTTTCTTGTTCCTTGCTTGGAATGCTTTAACTATGGAGGTAAGTGCAAATATATGGTCTATAGTAGAGAAGTTTTTTCTGAAACCCTTCAGAGAGTATATTGTTGACTTCCACCCATGATTCCAGTCTGTTAACAAGTATACCACAAAATAACTTCGAAATAACGTTCATAAAAGAAATTCCTCTATAATTTTCAACATTGTCAATATCTCCTTTTTTGTGAATAGGGAATATCACTGACCTTTTAAATGATGAAGGGACATCTTCTTTTAAAAAAACTTCGTTGAAGAAATTTTTAAGTTGGACAATAAATGTCGGAGTGGCGTTCTTGAAATATTCGTATGGAATTCCATCTTCTCCAGGAGCTTTTCCATTCTTTGCTTTGTGTATAACAGCCTGCACTTCCGTTAGGGTGATATCACAATCAAGTATCTCGTATTTTAGATCGGTTTTGCCTTGTAAAACACTTTTAAAGTGGATGGATTAGCAGATACTCCTGACCCTATCTTGAAATTTGATCCATTGATTTCTTTTGTCAACTTCCAAAACTCTTTTGGATTTTTTGATTGGCCAAGCATGTAAGCTTGTTGGTTTTCAAATTCGGTTTTCTTTTTAAAACATAGATTTTTGTAGAGTGTATTTGCTTCACTGTAACTATTTTTCAAGATTTCGCAGTTGGAGTTCCGGAATGCATTCAGAAGGGCGAAGGACTTTTTTCTTGCGTTCATGCACTCATTGTCAAACCATTTTTGTTTAAAGTTCTTGCATCTGTTTGATGGTGTTCTTGAAACGGAATCTCTTATACAAGATACAAGTTGGTTTGAAATTTCATCCATAGAAACAGTCGTCACATTTACGGCGGAAAGGTTTATGTCCAGCTTGTTTTGGTACATCACTAAATCGTTCGGTTTCCATCTAAGCCGTGGAATTAGTTGCAGATTTCTTTCGGTTGAAATTATTTCTTCTGACCATTCGAATACAATTGGCATGTGGTCCGAAAAATGTTTGCTTTGTACCTCGAATTTTCTTATAATATCAATCCAATCGTTATTCACAGCACAATAGTCGATTACAGATTTACCTTGGCCTCCTATAAATGTATAGTGGCCTTCAGAATCTCCATTTGCGCAGCCGTTTAGAATTATGCAATCATAAACCTGTAACACTTCCATAAGACTGGTACCATTTTGATTGCAAACACAATCCTTTGAGTTTCTAGAACTGTGATGGTTCATCGCTGGGTTATTTGTGTTGCGTATTGAAGTAATCTGTAAGTTGTTGGTTCTTGCATTGAAGTCTCCTATTACTAGTACACCTTTGTTTGCTAGATGTAGCATAATGTTGTTAAATATTTCGAAGTCTTCAGTCCACTTTGAACAATTAATATAAAAGGGGACAATATACATATCATTTTTGTGTAACAGTTTCACAACAGTTGTACCTTCGACCTTTTCAAATGTAAACACTTTTAGCAATGATGTTTTTATTCCGTACAGGCTTCCTCCACTTGCGCGGCCTTTTGTATATGTTTTGATTGCTGAATTCGATACTAGTTTGAACCCATTAAAATATTTTGTAAATTTGCTTAAATTTTCACTTGTTACATGTGTTTCATAAAAAAAAATATATCAAAATTTTGTACATACTCAAAAAAGTCTATAAATAAAAGCGTACCATCATGAGAGCATAGGAGCCTTAGAAAATTCACATAAGGTTTTAGGAGCATATCTTAGAAGTTACGTCTCAGAAAAACACACGGACTGGAGCACTTGGTTGCCATATTACGTTTTCTGTTATAACACTTCCGTACACTCAGAAATGGGTTACACACCGTTCGAATTGATATTCGGAAAGCAATGTAGCTTTCCCAAAAATCTGACAAAACAAATGGAACCGGTGTACAACTATGACGATTACGTAATTGACCTTAAACATAAATTACAAGTTGCCCATAGAGATGCTCGAGAAACTCTTATAAAAAAGAAGAATGCTAGGAAAGATAGATATGATAAAGAGGGACAAGCAAAGAGTAGTAGTTTCGAAAAAGGGAGTTTAGTTTTACTAAGAAACGAAGCAAGGAAGAAATTAGATCCAATATTTATAGGACCATACGAATCTTGTCTCAAAATGGTGTAAATTGTGATATCCAATACGATAATAAAAGAATGACTGTACACAAGAATAGACTTAAACCATTTTACGTGTATTTAACGTTTATATAATCAGTGATTAAAATAAAATCAAAAAAAAAGGGAGAGAAAATGCCTCCAAAAATGTAAATAATAATATATGTATGTATAAGATTACCACTTCATTTAATTTTTAACAAAGCCGGCATAGGATTTAAGTAAACAATATTGTTAAGCAATAAATAAAGCGCAACTAGAATATAAGAAAAATTAAATAAGTTACTTGTATGAATGAATGAAAAAAAAAAAGAAGAAAAATATCATATTATATACGTAAATAATGATACAAACTATGTATGTACTATCACAATACATTAAAAAAAAGCAATGTTTAAAAAAAAAATTTTGATTCCGAACACTATATATATTAAAAAAAAAAAATCCTATTATAAAAGAAAGTGTCGCGTAAAAGAAGAAATCAAGATATGTCATGATTTCTCCTTTTTCCCCGGGAAGGGTGGTGTGAAGGGATCACACTAGCAATCATTTCATTATCCGCATTCCTATTCTATTTTGTAGTGCACATACACTACACCATGACTACGAACATCGCATTCGTTTCATTGCAGGTCGTTGACTTGCCCATCATCACTCCACATTATCCAACCTAATTTTCAAATGCACTCGCATTTCATTCATGGTCATGAGAGTCAACCCCATGAACTCCATAGACTATTCTAATATATTTTTCAATGCCACTGACTTGACGCCTCAGGTTACTTTTACGTTGGACAGATGTATCTACCTACTTGAGAAGGTTCATTGTACTATACTCTGTGTAGTATTTATGACTGGATGTATTTGGATACATTTGTGCACTGTGAAAGGGGCATACATATTGGCTATGAATTTGATGACATAGCAAGTATGCTGCCTGTTTGTCATTTGGATTCTAATGTAAACAAAAAGTAATAAAATATGATTTCTATGTTTAAGTAATTATATGTATAGGCCCAAGTTTTTAGTGTGTAAGGAAATATTTTGTATAAATAGCTTAAGTTCAATCAAATAAAATCGCTTTTCGGTTTTGAAAGCAAACCGAACTAAATCAGCTCCTCAGCTGAAAGAAAATTCCTGTGTTTTAATAATCAGATCGGCTCTTTAGCCAACATCTATATTCGGCTTGGGGAAGCCTTACAGTATCCCACATAATATTGTAGGCGAGGTAAGGCCCTCATTACAGCAACAACAACAACCAAGCAAGCGATGGCACCACCAGCCACACCATCAACAAGTGCCATAGCAAGAACGGCACACCCACCAACGGCAACAACGGCCGAGACTAAAAATAAGAGGAGGAAGAGGATTAGCTGTGCGCCAAACCTCGTGAAGCGCCACTCCACCATCACCTCAGCCCAGCTGCCAGCTGGGGTGAAGGAGACGGCGCGCACAGCCAAAACCACAGCAGCAGCAAAATTACAAGAACAACTGGATACCTCGCCATCCGACGATGACATCGAATATATGTCAGAGTGTGGCGAGGGATTGTATACAACTGGGGAAAGTAACAGCAATCTGCTTGTTGACCTCACATCACCAAAGGCGTCCTCCGAAGGAGAAAACGAGGCGCAAGAAGAATTGGACGAGCAGGCCATCAGCCAAAAAATAGATGTCATTCGGGGGGAGATGGAACGTCTCAATGCCATCGCGACCCCACTGATAGAAGCGCTCAGACAAAAGCAAGAAGCTCGACGCGAAAGGGAGAAACAGGAGCGCGAGCAGAAAAAAGTGGTGCAGGCGCCAACAAAGGCAGTGCCACAGCAAGAGCAGCCAAATCCAAATCAAAATGCACAAGAACAGCAGCAACAACAACGACTGCCAACTAAACAACAACAGCAGCAGCCGAAGGAGCAACGCCAAAAAAAAATCAATGCAACAGCAGTAGCAGCAACAATAACCACAGGAGCGCAGTCAGCAGAAGCGGAACGAGCAGCAGCGGGAAGAACACCAGCAGCAGCCACAGCCACCCCAAAATAAAAAAGAAAAGGTGCCACCAATAAACACCTATAAAATGGAGCTACAGGAAACCATAGACCTGTGTAATTCGGCCATAGGCCAAAACTGCTCCACAGTGCCGCAGCACAAAATCATAATAGAATTTTTGAAAAAATCCACGACTGAGTTCTTCAGTTTTACCCCCAAAATGGATAAATACCAAACGGTCCTCTTGAAGGGCATATATTCCTGCACGGAACCACAGGTGCTCTTAAATGAGCCCGTCAAAAAGCGAACGACGATCTCGACTTTATCGGGGTCAAGCCGTTCGCTACAGTCAGAGCCAGACGGGAGAAGCGGTCTTTGCCGTCCTTCTTAGTTCAGCTATCGCCCAGCAGCAAACTGAATAGGTTGAGGAGTATCTCCGTCCTCAACTACCAGGTTGTTACTTGGGATAAATTAAAGAGATGCGGTGACATGCTTCAATGCATGCGCTGCCAAAGATTTTGCCACGCTGCAGAAAACTGCGAAATGCAGTCACGCTGCGTTAAGTGTGGTGAGGACCACATTAAGGGGGAGTGTAAGCTCGGTGAAGAACGGGTCGAAGGCATGACCCAGCTTAAATGTGCACTTTGCGGAATAGAGGGGCACCCTGCTAATTATCGGGGTTGCTCAGCTTTTCAGCAAATAAGAAATAACAAAGCGGCTAAGCAGACAGCGGTAGAGATACGCCCATCAACGCGTGCTCCTACAGCAACGCCCGTTAATCCCCAAATTTCCTACGTCCAAATGGCGGCAGGAAGGGGAAAAACGGTACAGCCTGCAGCTAAGGCAGGCCAACCGGCCCTAGTGCCACAGGCGCCGGACGCCCAGGCCGAGATAAGAAGCATGTTGCTGGCAATTCAAGGCCAGTTGACAGGACTTCACAACCAAATAAAGGAGCAGGTGACTAGGGTAGACTATCTCTACTCTGTTTTGCCCAGCTTAATGCAATTTAGAGGTTAAAGGCGCGCTGTTGGAGAGGCCTCTTAGGATCCTTGCTGTGAATGTAAATTCACTGATTAGGACCGAACGTAGAGCTAATCTTTTCCAATTGTTGAAAGACCAAAGTCCAGATGTGTTTATGGCCAGCGAAACTAAGCTGAACCAGAAACATAAGTTGACTAACAACAATTACAATATCGTTAGAAGAGATCGACCCAACTCCACTCAAGGGGGGGGGGGGCGTCGCAATCATCATACGAAAAGGCATTAATCATAAAGTTATATATAATAGTGATCTGCGCAGATTTCGGCTGTTAGAGGCGTGCATCGTATGCATTCCTCTCCAACAGGGGAAGCGAATGTATGTGATTGCGGCTTATGCACCGGAATCACCTCAGCCAACTGATTTTATGACAGAGCTTGGAAAACTTTTCGAATGTCTACGCTTGAGCTTGGAAGAAAATTACTTTCTCATGGCCGGTGATTTGAATGCCAAACACCAAGATTGGGGAAATAAAATTCAGAATCAAAGAGGTATTCATCTTTCCAATTGGATGAGTCGATACAACACTGAATATGGTGTCGACCTGTTGGCTATGGATCGGCCATCGTTTCCAAGAAGCGGTGCCTATCTGGATCTATTGCTAATAGACGCGAGACTGACAATAACTGACACTGTGGGTCAAAGACCAAAAAACTGTTTACGAACGATCGAGTACGACAGTGATCACTGCGGACTCGCCGCCGTAATACAGCTTCCGAACGAGCGCGTGGAGTTGGATGAGTATGTACCTGTGCATACTTACAATTACAGTAAGATGCGCTGGCCACGCTTTACCAATGCCTTATCGAAAAGAAAAGAAATCAGTTCGAATAACATATCCCCACCAAATGACAGGAATTTGACAAATAACGAAATAGATCAATACCTAGAACAAATGGATGAGACAATCAAACGAACAATGAACAGAACAATACCGAAATACAAGCAACGGGACGCAACCGACATGTATCGAAACGCAACCATTGACGCACTACACAGACAAAAAAGTGGACTGCTGACAAGACTAAAACTCTTGTACCGACGGTTTACTGACCCTCACCATCTGGAGATTAGGACACTGTCGTCGATCAAAAACATCAACCAACTAATTAAAGAAAACTATCGGTTGTCAATTGATTTGTATTGGGATAACAAAATTCAGGCCGTTAATGCTAGCGAACCGAGCATGTTTCCCCAAATTAACAAGATATTTAGAAGGAATGATCAGAACGACCTTCCTTGTCTTAAGCTTCAGAGAACGACAGACAACAGAGACGTTCTTCTGACAGCAGGAATTAATCCAGAGGACGCCATCTTGGACGATGACCTTTTTACTGTCGAAGATCCGCAGGAGAAGGTGGAGGCTGTGGGGGCTGCTTTCCAGCAAGTGTACAAGGTGAATGCGTGCATTCACCCCAATCATGACCTGGAAAACAGAGCCTTGCTCCATCACTTCTACCTTCGGAATGACATCACGCAATGGTGATCAGAGAACCTCTGTTTCACCAGGTTCAATGAAAATCATTTGGCAAACGCCATAATCGCCGAGCGAAATGGGCCCAATTCCCTGTTAATTACGAAGGTGGAGCTGCAGCTCATCTTCGATTCATTAAAGAAGAAGTAGTCAGCAGGAGTCGATGGCATATCCGACGTTGTACTTTGACATTTACCTCAAGAAGCAGTAGACATTTATACCACTCTGTTTAACAACGCTCTGAATAATGCATATTATCCAGTGCGGTGGAAGACAGCTGTGGTGCATCCTCTCCCGAAAAAGGGAAAGGACAACTCCAATCCGGCGAATCTCCAGTCGATAAGTCTTCTTCCGAGTATTAGCAAGGTATTCAAAAAGCTATCATGAGAGCTCTGTCTAAGTGGGAAGAGGACAATAGTATCATACCGGACAATTTGGTGGTTATGTAACTTCTGCCACAACCTTTAATATTAAAAATGGTCTTCAGCAGGGAGCGGTCAACTCACCGATTCTATTCAGTATTTACACCAGCGATCTGATAAGTAGTCTAACTCAGGTAATTGCGTGTGCCGACGATCTAATTGCGTACAGAATAGTTCCAAAAGTGGGGGTCCATCAGGATTCTCTTGCAGCGTGACTTCGAGAAGATTCAGCGATATTGCGATGACTGGAAGTTGAAAATCAACATTCAGAAATCAGAAACTATCTTGTTTAGGACTCCGTTGCTTAGAGTCACAAGGGATACGAGAAAGAACTGGCGCAAGCTGGTGATCGTAGGGCCAGATGGACATCCACTGGCGAGTAAAAGTGTAGTAATGTACCTTGGCATCTGGATGGATCAGTATTTGTATTTCGACAGTCATATAAATGCTGCTCTGGCCAGGGCTAGGGGAGCTTTCGCCCTGACGAAACGGTTGTTTTATAGCAGCCGGCTTGACAGCAGGGTGAAGGTGATTTGCTACATGGCCCTTATCCGGCCGATGATTGCCTATGGATGCCCGGTTTGGTTCAACGTTGCCCCAGCTCAAGTGGAAAAGATTCGGGTGTTTGAGTGGCAGTGTCTACGATGCTGCCTTGGATTGCACAGAACACCAGAGTTCGAGTACAAACATTACTATTTCAACCTGGTTCAATACAACGGCGCAAACATAAACAGGATAGATAATTTCTTGCTGAAGCTTATTCGAGGTCACATTACAAGAGCGATGTCCTCGTCTAACAGCTTAATTTTCGAGGCTTACTACCCTAAATACGAATACTACGAGAGTGTGCGTCTAAGCGGCTTTATTCCGCCCGATGCATTTCTCCATCTAGACAGTCAAGGGCTGATTCAGGAGAGAGCGGCGGTTCCGCTAATCTAACACGTCGGCCGTAGAACTGTAGATCGGCAGCTCCCTTACAGTCGAGACGTCCTTGCACAAGACGGAGCTGAGCACCTTCGGTTCAGTAGGACTGTGTCCGAACGGGACCGAAGAGATAGGGTAAACAGGAGAACCAGCTCTGGTGGTTGAAAAACGAAGATGAAGTTCCTTCAGACATTTAATAGTTGACCTTGCTATTTTCTTTTGTACGGCCGACTTGCATAGGTTTTGGTAGTAAGTTTTAAGATAGTCAGGGTGGCACAAAAAAAAAATTATAAAACAGAGAAAAACACAAAAAAAAATATAAAATCCACAAAAATACAAAAAAATTATAAAACCGGAAAAAGCTTGCTGTGGCTGTTCTAGTTTGTAAGTAGTCTGTAAGTTAGTCCTGATCTTCTCCTCATCAAGGGGTGTAGTCGGTGGAATGCCCAGTTCGCTTTTCTGAGTACACTTTTTGAGTGCGGATTGAACCTTAGCAACTCGTTGAAGTTGATCCCCAGGTATTTGACGTCCCTTTTGGCAGCAATTGTAGAATCATCTGGAAGCTTCAGAACTAGGCTTCTACAAGTGGCTGCTGAGCGACTTCTGCCGTCACGGGGTCTCCTGAAGCAGATAAGCTCCGATTAATTGAGTTAATTTTGATGCCCCATTTCTTGTAGAAATTGAACAGTCTGTTGGTGTGAGCTTCTACTATCCGGACTGCGACTAGCGGTGCCATTGAAGTCGCGTATGTAAGCGAGTCATCAGCAAACAGCAGGTTTTCACAGCAAGCTGGAACGGGTTGGTCTGATGTCATCAGGCTGTAGAGGAAGGGGCAAAGTTTTGAACCTTGTGCGACTCCGGCTTTGATGTTCTTCACAGTTGATGAGCAGTTTCCCAACTGCACAAAGAAATTCCTGGAAGAAAGAAAAGAAAAGAGAATTTTTATTAGTGGCGGGGGTAAATGTAGCAGATGTAGTTTGTGTATAAGGACATCAATCCAGACGCTATCGAACGCTTTCTCGACATCCAGAAAATATCCAACGGTGACACGATGACTGTTGAGGGCTATAGTGATGTCATGCTGGAACTTCTGGAGTGGGTGTAGTGTTGAGTGCTTCTCTCTAAAGTCAAACTTCGTGTCAGGAATTAAGTTGTTTTCGCTGCAAAACTTCTTCAGTTTCCTTAGTATCAGCTCTTCCAATAGCTTGCTTAAGTTGCTGAGGAGAGATATTTGCCTGTAGTTGGAGATCATGTTCCTAACACCTTTCTTCGGGATCGCCACGATCTTCGCTGTTTTCCATTTTTGAGGGAAGTAGTTTTTGTTGACAAAGTTGTTCAGGATGATTGTTAGAAGGATCAAAACTATCTCTGGCATCCTCTTTATAATGAAGTTGAATATTCCATCTGGTCCTGTTGACTTCTTCGGCATGCAGCTGCTAATTATTTCAACTATTTCTTCGCGGGTGCTCAGGTTTGGGCTGTCAACTGGTTCACTCGCTGGATTGGTATCGCTGAATATTGATCTGTCCATGTTAGGTGCCAGTGTTAGTTGGATGAAATCCTTCACTTCATCCAAGAAGACTGGGTCTGTGGATGGATTGGGAGTGAAGTTTCTTTCGAAATATTCAGCAAATGCCTCAGCTTTGTCCTCTGTCGTTGTGAATTCTCCATTGTCGGTGGTAATGGTTTCAGGCATCGGTGGTGTTTTCCCAATTAGTGTGTTGATGTTCTTGAACGCGTCTGGTCCAGGGTTGATGGCTTGCAGTCTTTTGTTGAATTGGTTATTGTTATAGTCTTAGAGTTCCGCAACATAATATTGACACAATTTAGTTCGCTCCATACTGTCTGGTAGTTGCTATTTGTTGTATTCAGTTCACGCTGATGGATCCTTTGAAGACGTTTCCTTAACTGTTGTCCATGAATGTAGAGATTCTGGATATACTCAGGAAGGTGGAGGTATCTATCATTTGATATCTTGGGCTGTTTTTGGATATCTAGCGCACTAGAAACAGCTGTTTCCAGACAGTTAATGGCTGCGTCAATTTCTGTGTTCTGCAGGTTCCTGTTTTGTGGTGGCAGTGTTATGGTGGCTTCTATGTCACTTTGAAATGTATCCACATCCAGTCTCCTATAGTTGATGATGTGCTCAGTTAGTTCTGTCGTCAGAAAGATGGGTTGCTGGAGTTTGATGTTTAGCTTCATTGCTTCATCGTCTGAGTCCCCGGGTATTAAAGAACAGGTGTAGTTTCTGTGTTCTGGAAGAATACAAGAAAAATTCGAGGAAGAAATAAAAAAATCAAGTGTTGATGGTGTTCTGGGAAAGGTTGGTTTTTGTAGTGAAATAACCACTAAGGAGTGTTGGTCGTTGTTGGCCTCCAGCCAATCAACAATTGCCCTGCCCTCGGGTGAGATCGTTGTATCCAGCCACAGGTGATGCCTTGCGTTGAAGTCACCGCCGATGAGTCCATATGTGCTTCTTTTGAGGGAAATGTTGAAAATTTTTAGGTCATTGTGAATATTTGTCATGCTGGATTTGCACTTAAAATAAACACTGATGATGGTAAGGGTTTCATCTCTTCCTAGTTCAATGGTAACGGCAGTGGCTTCGCTGGTTGTGAGACCTGTGATGATGGTTTTGGAGGAAATCTTCACCTTTACGTAGATTGCCGTCACTCTACTCTATCCTTGTCCTTCCGGAAGGTTTTGAAGCCGGCCATGTCGAAGTTGTTGCGTCTGGTGACGTTGGTCTCACTGATGAGAGCGATGTCCGGGTTGATGTTTTTCATCCATAAGCTGAATGTTGTCCTGTTCCATAGGCTGTACAATAAATTCACATTGTACGTCAGGATGCGGAGCTTCTTGAATTGCATATTTGGAACAGGAAGGTTGCCAGTGCCACGGACTTCTCACTTTCGCTAAGCTGAGCATAGTTCGGTGAAACTGAACTCAGAGCTTTTCCCATGACTGTGAGTAGGTCGGATCCAAAAATCCTTTGGACCTCGGTGTTCAGATTTGTTGGTGGGGCAGACGGTGTTCTCCTTTCTTTTACATTGCCCGGGTTCGTGCTCCTCTTTACACTTGACGCACACGTAGAGGTGTCCGCAGTTGGTGGAAAGATTGGCTTCTTGGTAATTGATATTCTCTGCTTGTTTGTTTTGTTGCCATAAATGAGAACTTGCAGATAGCCAAAAATATAAATATAGAGAAGTGAAACTCATTGGAAGTTTTGGTAGGATCGGGAAGTTCACCCAAGTATTTACACGGTCGTCACCACTTCACGTTTACACTGGTGTTGTTCGTGTCACTTAAAATTAATTTGTTTTTATTTATTTTCGTGTCGTGGAAGTTTCTTTTTTGTCAATTACGTTTCCTTTGTATTTTCTACTGTCGTTATTTCTCAACTAAGCTTAAAAGTGTTGAAAAAAGTGATTGTAGACTTTTAAGTGATATTTGACATTTGTCCCTTACGTTTGCACAGAAATTGCTCGTGAACGAAAACTCACGACACACAAGAGCAATTTTATGGGTGAACGAAAATGAAAATTTTGTATTGGTTCCCGACTTGATTCACCAGTTTTTACTAGGCTTTATACTTATGCTTTAATAAGTTATATACAAAAAAAATAAATAATATTAGCGTGAAAGTATTACAAAAAAAAAAACACCACTCGTTGACAAATAGTTAGGTCCACTTGCATCTGTGCCATTATTGTGGAACACGTCAATCGTCGAAATTCGAATAAAAAGAGAAGACTATTAAAGTCACATTTTTTATTTGTTTACCCATACTTAAGCAATAGGTGTAAATACAGGCATGTTTTAGTTATTAGTTTTTTTTTTTGTTATATTTAGGTATGTGCTATAGACAGAGATGTGAATCGGATGATGTTTTTCCAGTTAGAGGAGAATCATCTGACGTAGTTCTCTTATATAGTATTTATTTTCATGGCTTCATTGAGCTAAGAAAGGATCTATCTCTTTCTTTCGTGTGTGATCGTTTCCACGTCTCCTTGGCATGACAAGTGTTCGACTCCTTGTATGTTCAGCGAGAGTTCGCATATTTGGTGAATTCTCGGCGGCAAATTATACGTATTCCAGTAAGGGCCAGCGCATGTATTTTTTTTTCTTTGAATTTTGAACGAATACCCATACGAATAAATCCTTTTTGGATCTTTCATCTGCCGTTACCGTCATAACTTGGAGGCAGCGTTAGGCATGATTTTTGGAGCACTCTACCATACAATCTTCAAGTTTAATTGCGATTTCCAACGGTGCAGTGAGTCTTAGAAGTGCAAAATACAAAACAAAAAGAAAGTCCACGTATTTTCATATCTATAAGCATCTATAAGAAAAGAAGAAAACAAAAGTTAAGAAAGTGAAGAAGCCGCAAGTGTTGTTAGTCGATAACTTTGGTTATAAAAATTATAGCCTTACATGGAAAATTTTTGTGGAGAAGCATTTCAGGATCATATTTTGTTTTCGTTTCTTGTGGTATCAGTATATTTTGTGTTTATTTTCAGATTTCATTGTTTAATTGATAAAATAATGCTTAAAGTCAGTAATTATAAATTTAATCTTATTAATTTGATAAAACTTTCTAACTTTCGTTAATTTGCAATTGTTGCCTATGCATATAATTTAAGTAATAAGAATAAAACTTCAGCCCACGGCATTTTGATGAAACTAAAGTTGTGTTTCTTTGTTTCGAGTAATCGAAACATGTCTTATTAAAGACCATATTTCAGGTGTACTGAGGGTAGCTGAGTTTCGGTGAAGATGGTTTGATCTGAGACCAATCATCCACCATATTGGGGAATCCAAAAATGGCCAAGGATTCTATTGGTAGGGTGGGTAATGACCTCACTGCAACAACATACGCAGTGCCTTGGTGTGACGATAGTCCATCCGACAGTCATCTAGTCCGGCATTTTTTTTGTTCCCTAGTTTTCCTTAGGCCTGATATACGTTTTTGTTTGCAGGTGAGGTTAAGTTTCCAGGGGAAGATTCCCCCGTCCGACGAGCTGACGCCGTGCATGTGCAAGCAGGCCGCGTCCCTGGAACTTGACATTCCACCTTCCCTTTTTAAATTCTTCCTTTTTCTCTTTCCTACCTCATCCTTTTCTTATCCTTCCACTTTACCGACATCTTCCTCACCTCTTGCCTCGCAACAAAATGGCACCCAACGTCGTTAAAGCGTTTTTCCAACCTAGTTAGAACGTTTTCTTGAAAGTTTAGTTTGTGTAGACTTTGTTTTAGTTCATTTATGTTCTTTGCGAAAGCTTGAGTAATGTCAGATAGCGTATTATAGTATTGTTTTCCCCTATTCCCATCCTTTCTTTCTTTTTCTTTTCTTTCTAATTTTCAATTTGCTTATCCTCTAGTATTGTGTTATCTATTTGGAAGCGATGATAGAGTGTGACGTTTAGTCCGGCTTCATCGTTCCAACATTTCTGTGAGTTTTACTTCACCGTTTCATATCTTCTAGCAAGGTCCTTGAGACAGTCTAGTATTGCGGAAACGGTGAGGGAAAACTTTGTAATGTAATTTGTTAGTGTTTCTAGTAGTTTTCCTATTTAATTATCGTCACATCAGAGGAGTTTTTTTTTCGTCTGATGTCCGTTCTTAAGCGATGTCGTAAGTAGGGTCATACCATATCGCTAAGAAACCACCAAGTAAAAGCTATCTGAAGCATCCCGTAAGATCATGATACAAACCTCGAATACTTAAAATACCTACTTTGTAATTTGAGTACAAGAAAATAGACACATAATTCGTTATTTTTTTGAAAAATCAATTAAGTTTATTGATATTTCAAAACTATTGGCTAATCTAAAATAACTTTTTGAAGTTGGATTAGTAGCTTACTACGAGTATCTACTTTAAAAAAAGCAATACATACAAATGTATATATATATATACTTAGAATTACCAACAAAATCTTAAAAGATAAGTTTTTAAGAACTAAATTTTTGAAAGTCGTTAAACTGGTTATCTGTTTTCGTTATTTTTTCGTCTTACATTAAAATTTCTTAAAGTTTTTCATTGTTTTTCAAAAGTAATTAGTTACAATTGTTTTTTTTTTGGTTATTTATTCGTTTTTCTTTTTGTTAACTTTTATCTATTTTCGTTAATAGTAGCAACATATATATTTTATTTTCATTTTCTTATAAATTCAGTTTTCGTTATTTATTTATTTTTTTGTTACAATCGTTACACTTTTTCTGTGATTAATTATTTCGTTTTGGTTTTTTTAATCGGTTTCGTTTTTTTTTCGTAAATTTACTTATTTTGTTATTTATTAATTATTTTTTGTTATAAATTCAATTTAGTTTTTGAAAAATTTACTTTATTCGATTTAGTTTTTGAAAAATAAGTTTTCTAATATAGGAATAAGATTTTTTTTAATTCAAAAACTCACCTCTTTTTGTTGTTATTTTTTTTTGTTGTTGGATTCTTTGTTTTGTTAATTTGGTTGATAAGTTTGAGGTGAAAATGACACACTCAAATTAAGATGAATAAGATCGCATCAGTAAAATGATCAGGAAGGCTGAAATAGAGGAAGCAAAAATTACTAGGTCAGCGACACAAAATTTAGCGCAAGGTGCTAGGCAACGAGTATTACATTCTCCTCTGATCAATGATAGGCACGTCCGATCCACATCTCTCAATGTAGATACTTCTGATGTCCCAAATACCAGTGCTCATACGAGCACAATATCAACTCCGTCTTATAGCGAAGAAAGTAATACGGGAGCCGCAGGTTTACTACCTCTACAAGAAGTGCTTGGTTCTCTCGACACTACAGTGATACCAATACCGGTAGAGAGAATGAGGATAGGTTCACGAATATGCCATCCAACCAGGGATCGAGGGGTATCCTCGAAAGTATTGCTAGGACTTCACCTAAAACTAAACAAAAGACAGTAAGTAATGCGGGAGCCGCAGGTTTACTACCTCAACAAAAAGTGCTTGGTTCTCTCGACACTACAGTGATACCAATACAAGTAGAGAGAATGAGGATAGGTCCACGAATATGCCATCCAACCAGGGATCGAGGGGTATCCTCGAAAGTATTGCTAGGACTTCACCTAAAACTAAGCAAAAGACAGTTTATGAAGATTTACAAAATTTTATGAATATGGGAATAGCTAGTAGTATGTCTACCTGAAAGAAAGGGTTAGAGATGGACGTGACAGCACGCGTAAGTGCTGAAGTTGAGAGACAACTCAGTGGTTTTCTTGAGAAACTGAGTTAAGCTCTTCCAGCTACAGCTCCAGCAGCTAATAATCAGCCTTGACAGCAAACTGTTCCGTTGAAGCCACCTCCAATGCCAATTCATAACTAAGTTCATGCAGGCCACCACCAGTGTTACCAAATCCTTCAGTTTATCAAGGTAGGAGCGCATTTATACTGATAGGACAGCAACAGCGTAGAAATCTTCCAACTCCGGGAGCTACAGAAAGGCCTTTCTAATCTCAGGATAATCAGCCAGCTTTTGCAGGCTACCAAACTCCATACACACAGTTTCCTTTTCCACCTCCGGTCATAAACCAGTATATGCATTCAGGATAAAAAAAACACCGTCAAAGTCAACAAGTGGGAAAGTTTGATGACCTTTCAAACAATTTGACGGTGGAAGATTTCGTCTTCAGGCTAGAAAAGTTAAAACGTCGTTATACTTGTTCGTGGAACGATATTTTGAAAGACTTCCACCAATTACTCTCTGGTCTAGCCTATAATTGGTTCTGGAAATTTCAAGTTGATAGGGAATTCGACTGGCCCACTGTGAAAGAAGCATTATTGAGCCGGTATCAAAACCCCATGACCCATCTAGAGATAGTCCGAAACATTCTGGATCGTAAACAGTATTCATACGAAAGCGGCGAAGAATTTCTTGCAGCCATAAATAAAATGAGGTTCCTATTGAAAATGCCGATTCCGGAGGCCGACATGGTCAAAATTATAAAAAGAAATTTAAATGAAAAGATCAGAAATTTAGTGTTTCCACAAGCGATCTTTTCTCTTAATCAGGTTCGATTTGTTTGTAAGGAAGCAGAAGCAGCTCTTCCGAAGAGAGATAGAGACCTACCCAAACCAGCTGGAAGGCCTCCAAATAAGTATGTAAATGAGCTGAAATACGAAGAGCCTATTGATGAACAACTGGGCGCTTACCAGTTCTGTGGAGCGCGTTCTAAGAATTCACCTAGGAAATATGCCGACATTACAAATCTTGTGTGTTGGAATTGTAAGATTCAAGGCCATACCTACTTCGACTGTGAATCGAACGTGAGTAATTTATTTTGTTTTAAGTGTGGTCAGGAGGGTGTAAAGACAATAAGTTGTCCGCGATACGACCCGGAAAACTGAGCGAGGGACGCGAAGGCAGTGGGGTAATCGCGTACCACCCCAAAACAGAACCCCCAGTAAATTTTAAGGATGCAAAACTAAAAGGAGAAAAGGAAATTATGTTAGAAACTCTTGCAAAAGAGGAAGAGCCAACACTGAATTTTTTAAAATTTCAAGATAAAGTTAAAGAGAAATCTATATATCCAATAAAGCCCTGACATATTCGCCTTCAAGAATATGAAGCAGCTAGAACACGATTTTTTTAAAATATTTTAAAGGCTAGGGCCAGGTTTAAGGCCAGGAAAGATACGAAGAAGAAAATATCTTCAACAATTTTAAATTTGGAATCTGATCCTCGGCCTTATGCCAAAACAAGAATAGGTTCCCAAGAATTTTTAGGTTTGCGGAGCCAGCGTTAGCATTTTAGGCAGAAATTGCAAACAATTAATATAACAACTTGGCTGCCCAGTCATTCCCTTTTTTTCGGGATTTAGGACAGCTGACGGCAAGAGTCAATCAATCGTGGGCAAAGTTGGAACAAAAGTCCAATATAAAGATAAAGTTGAGGGGCTTACTTTCTTCCTTGTACCCAATTTGGATCAGGAAATCTGTCTTGGGGTTGAATTTTGGAGAGTATTCCAGTTAGCCCCAGAAATTATAAGTAGTATTTCGATTGATGAACAATCAGATTCTTCAAATGCTCATTAGTTGAACTCTGATCAGCAGGCCAGGCTGGTTGCAGTCAGAGAGAGGTTTCATGTTTTGAACGTGATGGTCTTGGAAAGACAGCGTTTAGTTTTAGTTTTAGTTTTATTTTATCAATTTGAATATAATATTTTCTTAGACTAAGATAATTACAAAATTTAACCGTTGGTGGGTATATACAAATACAAGTAAGATACACTCGAAAAAAGGATATAAATAATTTTGTATACAATAAAAACATTTTTAAGTGCTATTTATAAGAGTTGATTGAATAATATTTAATGCAAGGGATTTAAAGACGTCTCTCGAGCAATTAGAAAAAAAGTCAAGCCTATTACAAATTAAATTTGCTTCCCTGATGCAACGGGATATAGGCTCGTTACGGCCATAATTACAACGATGAAACTGTTCATAAATTCGGCAACGTGTAGTTCTTGATGGCGCATTTCCCCCAGTAACCAATGAAAACAACGGAGGACAATAAATGTGATATGTTATAATATCTCTGATTAACATCACGAAAAAGAAAATGCTGCGGTCTTTAAGAGATTGCATCCCAAATAACAAACATCTACTAACATAAGATGGCCGTGTAATCCTCCAATTCAACTTGTAGAAAGCATGTCTTGTGAAATTCCTCTGCACTTTCTCAATCCTATCTAATGAGTTATTGTAATAGGGATTCCAAATTTTGCAGCAGTATTCCAAAACCGATCTTACTAGAGAATTATAAAGTGATTTTGGGGTGTGCGGATCTGAGAACTCTTTAATATTTCTTTTGATAAAGCCATGCATTTGGTTAGCTTTGTTTACCATATAATCGTAGTGAGGAATGAATGACAAGTTCGTATCTAAAATAATTCCTAATTCTTTCTTTGTTCTCACACGTTCAAGTCTAATGTTTTTGATTTTGTAATCAAACAATATTGGATTATAGTTCCTGAAACACGACAAAACTTCACATTTAGAAATGTTAAGAAAAAGATAATTCCGTTGGCATCAAAATTCAAGTCTCACCAAATCTTCTAAAAGAAGAGAAGAATCGGACTCACAGCTTATTTTACGAAAGAGTTTAAGGTCGTCCACAAAGAGAAGGCAAGCCGAATCATTAAATATTTTCGGTATGTCATTGACAAATAGCAGAAATAGTAATGGTCCTAAATGACTTCCTTGTGGAACTCCAGACGGTACAAAAATGTTGTTTGAGAATAGATTATCGATATGAACGATCTGAATTCTACCCGTCTAAAATGATTCTAACCACTTCAATAGAGTGGAATGGATACCTAGTGAACTTAATTTATGAAATAAAACATGATGGTTTATTCTGTCGAATGCTTTCGCAAAATCAGTGAAAATAATATCTGTTTGGAACCTATTTTCCATATTTGATATGATGAAGTTAGTCATTTAAGCTAAGTTTGTGGCTGTTGATTTACCAGCCATAAAACCATGTTGGTAAACTGATATGAGGTTTCGAAACAGATCTGATAGTCTGTTACAAACTAGTTTCTCAAATAATTTGGGTACAGCTGAAATTATGCATATTGGCCTATAATTTGTAATTTCTTGCCTTGACCCCGATTTAAAAATGGGAAATAAAAAAGAAATTTTCCAACCATCCAAAAACAGTCCTTTGGCAAGAGAAAGATTTAAAATGATTGAGAGTGGTTCAGCTATCACACATGCGCACTTTTTCAAAAGAATAGCAGGAATCCCATAAGACCCCTCACTTTTGCAGTCATCCAATCTTAATAAATCCTCTTCTATCTCCATTAAGCTAAGAACAATCAAACCGATATCAACAACTCTACCAACACTAGGCATCTCCTGGATGGAGGGAGCGTCCAAGGAACACACCGATTGAAAATAGCTTGCGAATAAATTGCAGATTTTAGGCACCACATTAGTTTTTTGTTCTTAAGATAATTCAACCTCTTGTTGTACCAGGCCAGATTAGAATTAACAATTAGACGTTTTTTAGGTACATATAAATCCATTGCACCTTTAAGAACACTTGTAAAAGTAACGGGTGATTTTTTAAGAGGTTTAGAACTTAAAAAAAAAAACACAAAAAATTCGAAAAAATGAATGAAATATTTATTTGAATCGATAGTTTGAACCTTGCAATTTAATGTTTAAAGATAATTTCATGCAAATGTTGACCGCGGCTGCGTCTCAGGTAGCCCATCCGCTGAGTCCAATTTTGGCATACTCTTTCACACATATCGGCCGGTATCTCACGAATGAATGCATGGATGTTGGCTTCCAGTGCGTCAATCGAAGCGGGCTTGTCCCTATAGACATAAGCCTTGACATACCCCCACAAAAAATAATCTAATGGTGTCAAATCGCACGATCTAGGCGGCCAATTGACCGGCCCGAAACGTGAAATTAACTATTCACCAAACTCGCCTCGCAATTGCGCCATTGTTTCGCGTGCTGTGTGGGTATATACAAATGCAAGGAAGATACACTCGAAAAAAGGATATAAATAATTTTGTATACAATAAAAACATTTTTAAGTGCTATTTATAAGAGTTGATTGAATAATATTTAATGCAAGGGATTTAAAGACGTCTCTCGAGCAATTAGAAAAAAAGTCAAGCCTATTACAAATTAAATTTGCTTCCCTGATGCAACGGGATATAGGCTCGTTACGGCCATAATTACAACGATGAAACTGTTCATAAATTCGGCAACGTGTAGTTCTTGATGGCGCATTTCCCCCAGTAACCAATGAAAACAACGGAGGACAATAAATGTGATATGTTATAATATCTCTGATTAACATCACGAAAAAGAAAATGCTGCGGTCTTTAAGAGATTGCATCCCAAATAACAAACATCTACTAACATAAGATGGCCGTGTAATCCTCCAATTCAACTTGTAGAAAGCATGTCTTGTGAAATTCCTCTGCACTTTCTCAATCCTATCTAATGAGTTATTGTAATAGGGATTCCAAATTTTGCAGCAGTATTCCAAAACCGATCTTACTAGAGAATTATAAAGTGATTTTGGGGTGTGCGGATCTGAGAACTCTTTAATATTTCTTTTGATAAAGCCATGCATTTGGTTAGCTTTGTTTACCATATAATCGTAGTGAGGAATGAATGACAAGTTCGTATCTAAAATAATTCCTAATTCTTTCTTTGTTCTCACACGTTCAAGTCTAATGTTTTTGATTTTGTAATCAAACAATATTGGATTATAGTTCCTGAAACACGACAAAACTTCACATTTAGAAATGTTAAGAAAAAGATAATTCCGTTGGCATCAAAATTCAAGTCTCACCAAATCTTCTAAAAGAAGAGAAGAATCGGACTCACAGCTTATTTTACGAAAGAGTTTAAGGTCGTCCACAAAGAGAAGGCAAGCCGAATCATTAAATATTTTCGGTATGTCATTGACAAATAGCAGAAATAGTAATGGTCCTAAATGACTTCCTTGTGGAACTCCAGACGGTACAAAAATGTTGTTTGAGAATAGATTATCGATATGAACGATCTGAATTCTACCCGTCTAAAATGATTCTAACCACTTCAATAGAGTGGAATGGATACCTAGTGAACTTAATTTATGAAATAAAACATGATGGTTTATTCTGTCGAATGCTTTCGCAAAATCAGTGAAAATAATATCTGTTTGGAACCTATTTTCCATATTTGATATGATGAAGTTAGTCATTTAAGCTAAGTTTGTGGCTGTTGATTTACCAGCCATAAAACCATGTTGGTAAACTGATATGAGGTTTCGAAACAGATCTGATAGTCTGTTACAAACTAGTTTCTCAAATAATTTGGGTACAGCTGAAATTATGCATATTGGCCTATAATTTGTAATTTCTTGCCTTGACCCCGATTTAAAAATGGGAAATAAAAAAGAAATTTTCCAACCATCCAAAAACAGTCCTTTGGCAAGAGAAAGATTTAAAATGATTGAGAGTGGTTCAGCTATCACACATGCGCACTTTTTCAAAAGAATAGCAGGAATCCCATAAGACCCCTCACTTTTGCAGTCATCCAATCTTAATAAATCCTCTTCTATCTCCATTAAGCTAAGAACAATCAAACCGATATCAACAACTCTACCAACACTAGGCATCTCCTGGATGGAGGGAGCGTTCAAGGAACACACCGATTGAAAATAGCTTGCGAATAAATTGCAGATTTTAGGCACCACATTAGTTTTTTGTTCTTAAGATAATTCAACCTCTTGTTGTACCAGGCCAGATTAGAATTAACAATTAGACGTTTTTTAGGTACATATAAATCCATTGCACCTTTAAGAACACTTGTAAAAGTAACGGGTGATTTTTTAAGAGGTTTAGAACTTAAAAAAAAAAACACAAAAAATTCGAAAAAATGAATGAAATATTTATTTGAATCGATAGTTTGAACCTTGCAATTTAATGTTTAAAGATAATTTCATGCAAATGTTGACCGCGGCTGCGTCTCAGGTAGCCCATCCACTGAGTCCACTTTTGGCATACTCTTTCACACATATCGGCCGGTATCTCACGAATGAATGCATGGATGTTGGCTTCCAGTGCGTCAATCGAAGCGGGCTTGTCCCTATAGACATAAGCCTTGACATACCCCCACAAAAAATAATCTAATGGTGTCAAATCGCACGATCTAGGCGGCCAATTGACCGGCCCGAAACGTGAAATTAACTGTTCACCAAACTCGCCTCGCAATTGCGCCATTGTTTCGCGTGCTGTGTGGTATGTGGCACCGTCTTGTTGAAACCACATATCATGCAAGTCAAGAACTTCCATTTTGGGCAAAAAAAAGTTTGTTATCATCGCTCGGTAGCGTTCACCATTGACAGTAACGCTGCGATTCGCATCATCTTTGAAGAAATATGGCCCAATAATGCCGCCGGCCCATAAACCGCACCAAACAGTGGCTTTTTCGGGATGCATTGGTAGCTGTTGCAATGCTTCTGGCTGATCTTCACTCCAAATGCGGCAATTATGCTTATTTACGTACCCATTCAACCAAAAATGAGCCTCATCGCTGAACACAAGCAGCGCGCGATGAACATTTCGAACCGAGCACGAATTTTGATAGTAAAATTCAATAATTTGCAAGCGTTGTTCATTTGTAAGACGATCCATGGTTAAATTGCAAACCAAACTGAAGCTGTTTGACAGTGACACAAGGTACTAAACACACGTCAGCTGTCAAAACCAGTGTTGCCAAAACCAAACCAGCTAAAAAATCACCCGTTAGAGTAACTGATTTCCAAGTTTGAAGAACAAAGAATCATAGGCCACGATAAAGACATAAAATAATTAACCATTGCATCATAGTCAGCATTTCGAAAATCGGTAATAGTTTTGTGATTGAATAATACATTCTTAATAAAGTGATAAAAACTAATATTTCCTTCAATTGCAATATGATGGATGGAATTTTCAATGACTGGGAAATTGGACCTATCAAGACAAATATGAAACTCAACATCTACAAAAACTAAATCGGTTTAGATTATTACTTTGGTTATTGATTTGAACCAAATTAAATTGACCCAAGAAGTCAATAACAAGGAATTCAATTTAAGTTGGGACGTTATATGGAACTAAATATTTGTCTTCCAAGTCCAGTGTCCATTCAATGTTACAAAGGTTAAAATCACCTGCACAAATAATATGTTGAAAACTCTTAAGATTATTTAAATGGGCGTTATAAAGATCGAAATTACTTCTAGGAGGAATATAGCTAACAGAAATAAATAACTCTGATTCACCTATTTTAACACAAACTAAAAGTTGATCAATATCCAGGTCTGAGCTGGAAGAGTTTTATACCAAGTTTATTTGACTGCATGCTAGTGTAGCACGAATCGCAACCAATACTCCTCCACCTCTTTCCATCCCTGTCATTAACTTAGATCTATCTTTCTAAATACATAATAATAATTAGGAAAACATTCAGTACTCAAATTATTATCAGTTAACCAAGTTTCAGTTAAAATAATAATATCATACGTAAGTGAAGAGAATGAAACAAAAATATGATATAATTTGGTTCTTAACCCACCAACATTTGGATAATAAAATGATAAATTTTCTAATCTACTTGATGAAGTCGTTGGCAATCCATCAGCAACAGCAGCAACATTTAATTCGATATTTTCATCTCTATCGGCAGCATACGATGTTAGGTTATATTGATAGAAAGGGGAGCTCTGTCGTTTTTTGGATATATAATAAATTGCTTCACTATAACGCCCCAAGGCCATAACGAAGCATCACTCATAAACTGGTCAAAACAGTCAGAAGGAACACTTAGTTTGAAATTTATGTATTTAATATCTGATGGGGAAATGCCCTTTTTTATTAATTTAGAACACTTAAAGGCATTAGAAGGTATATTAGAACGGGCTGATATATGATTTATAAGATTATCCAGATCAGTATTCACATTGAATTTCGTAACATGTAACCACTTAGAAGAAGTCAATGCATTGAGAGAGCTACAACCTGTCCCAATATGTTCTTGATTAGGGTTTTGTTTACATTTAAGTTTTCTCCAAACTGTCAACATTGTTATTTATCTCAACAATAGGTTCAGATTCAGAGATTACAATGAGAGGATGTACTTTTTTGTCAGCTTCTCTCATATTGGTGATAAGGGGCTTATCAACATCAACGTCTTCACACACGATAACACTGCTTTCTATGAAAATTTGAGAACTCAAAGCATTTTTTGCTACAGCACTATGCTCGGCATCATCATTTAGTGCAGTTATAATCCCAACATCAACGAAGTCATCAAGAGATGTTTTGTTTTTGTCTTGATTTCCACCTCCTTCACCAACAATCGCATCAACAGCATTGATTTGTTTCTGTTGCAGCAGCAGCTTCTAGCACAATTGAAAAAGAACCACAAAGCTCTTCACTTCCTTTACCATCCACGATAGTTCCAAGAGGCAAAGCAGCATCGGCCCTCAAAACCGATTTGTTGTTAAGAGTGGTGTCATCGGTTTGGCTTGCCAATATTGCAAGCACACCAACAGCAGCTGTAGCCCAGATGTAGAAGCACTAACAAATACATCATCATTTCTATTATCATCTACGATAATTTCATGAGAGAGAACAGCGTTGGTATTCAAAACCGGTTTGTCTTTGTCAGATTTCTCGTCATCATCATCGTCTGCGCTAACAGATAGTGCAAGAGTACGAACAATATCAGGTGTGGTGGCAGAAACAGCAGCAGCAAGTATGGGGGCAGAAGGTACTTTGTTGGAAAAAATCACTCTTGGGTTTTGTCAGAAGAGGGGGCAGAAGCAGCAGCAGCAGATGGGGGGGGCAGAAGGAACTTTTATTGTATGGACCGAGTTTTTGCTTGATGAACCGAGGCTAGAAGGCCTCGACGAATTAAGTGAAGGTGAAAGGGGCATACCACTGGGAGAAAAAGAAAGCAAATTCACTCCGCAAAATGTTCCGCGCACTAGAAGGAGAATTTTTTCTATTGATTTGCAATGCAGGGGAGTATATTTTTTTAGCGGATATTTGGAAAGTTCAATAACCTTTCCTTTATTTCTGCTTCGCGTCAATCTCTCTTCTTTAGTATGCACTTCGCTTTTGTTTATATTGATGTTGTTATCTGTATTTGTATTATTACTAAGAAAGAGATGAGGAAACTCAATTTTAAGAACACTTAAGTTTTGATTTAAATTAACAACAAGCGCCTCCAAATTACTGATGTGTGTAAATAATGAATTGGAGCAACACTTGTCACACTTATAGCAAAAATCATTTTTAGATTTGAGGATGTTTAAGTCATTTTTTTTAATTTTCGCACAGGTTATATGCAACAATGAATTGCAGATACAACACACATAATTGAATCTATGGATTCTTCTTTATTTGCAAATGGTACAATTTTTTATGATTATAGATAAAGGTATAAGAAACGTCCGTTGCGATTGAAAGCTAAACTGAAAGCGTTTATGGAGCACATCATTGATACCGGGGATGCACTCCCTGTTAAACAGCATCACTACCCTGTATTTCCAGCGATACAAGCCATTTTGTATGAAGAGTAAGATCAGATGTTGAGCCTCGGCGTTATTGAGGAGAGTGAAAGTCCGTGGTATTCGCAAGTGGTTCACTTGCGGAAACCAGGCAAAAATCAACTTTGCTTGGATTCTCGTAAGCTAACGCTAACCCTCTCCCCCATATCGAGAGACTCACCCTTAACATGAAAAAATCAAAGTTTTGCTTCAAGGAGTTAAAGTATTTGGGCTTCATAGTTGGTGATGGGAAGTTTAAAACCGATCCTGCTAGGGTGGAAGCAAAAAATTTTATATCGTACTGTCTCAATTGGACGAGGAAGAAGAGGAAGTCCCCATTGCGTATTTCTCTCAGAAATTTAATAAGAGCCAGAGGAACTACAGTGTCACCGAGAAGGAGTGTATGGCCACTGTGATGGCTGTGAAGAAATTCAGGCCGTTTGTCGAGGGTATGGACTTCTCCGTCACTACTGACCATTCAAGCTTTCAATGGCTGATGAGCATGAAGGACTTGAGTGGTAAACTTGCAAGGTGGAGTTTGTCCTTGCAGTCCTATACCTTGCCAACATGTAGTACCGGATACTCTTTCTCGGGTATACGTAGATTCTCTGGATCTTGGGGACGTTGCCCCGTTGATTGACTTGGAGTCAACGGAATTCCTATCCGAAGAATATTTGGATTTGATTCAACTGGCAGTTAAATGCAAAGATGAATTGCCCGATTTAAAAGTTAAAGGCCGATACGTTTATAAAAAAGCGTTTAAGAAGTTAGCCGAAGAAGAAATGTTAGAACATTCTTGGCTTCTTTGGGTGCCCTCAGGTCTGACTGCAGAAATTGTAAGAAGGGCCCATGGTCCCCCTTAAGCTGCTCACGGTGGAATAGCTCGTCCCCCTATTGTTATGTCTTACTGTAGTAATCGTCCTTTTGAAAAGATATACATTGACTTTTAGGGCCTTATCCGTGGTCCAAATTAGGAAATGTATATGTTTTCTTTGTTTTAGATTATTTGTCCAAATTTGTGTTGTAAAAAGCTTTACGAAGTGCCACCACGTCGAGCGTGATTAAATTTTTGAAAGAAGATGTTTTTGATAAGTTCAGAGTTCCAAACATTATTCATTCCAGCCAACAATTCGTTGCAAAAGAATTTAAAAATTGTATAACCAAGTGTGGCGTAAGGCATTTCAAAACGGCTTATTATTCCCCGCAGTCGAATGCGTTGGAGAGGGTTAACCACTCGTTGTTAGCCGCTATCCGATCATACCTTAAGGATGACCAAAGAAACTTGCTTGCTGTGATGTTTTATTAACTTTATTTTCTTTTAAGACTGACTACTTTACTAACACTTAACAATCTGTGATATTTACTTATTTTATTGACTTTTAAACTGTGGTACTAGCTTTTATAATTAACTGTGATATTTCTTTTGTATTATTTATTTATTTATTTATTTATACCACTTGTTATCTATCTGTTTACTTGCTTTTCTAATTGCACATGGGACATATGTAACTAATTCCTTGCACTTTTTACTTTAAAACAATTAGGACTAGAAAATAAAAGACTCACTCACCTTTTAGATGAAAAAGTCTTAGGCGATGAGTTGATAGGTATAGGTGAGGGGCAGGAACATATCCATAGCTGGCTGTTGTTGCAGGATTAAGTTGAGGGATCGTTGACCTTGAACTCAATGGGTATGCTGAAATTTTAAAAGAAAAGTATTAAGAGGCCTCCACACTTAATGTCAAGAAAAACAAGAAATTGGGCAAATCTTAACAGCGGTTGTGAAGTCCATACATCACGTATTACAAAAAACTTAAGTGTTTATGAAAGAATGACATTTAAACTAGAAAAACGTCGAGCCACTTTTTACTTTTTTCTTACTTTATTTTAATATTTTGGTATCCTCTTTCGGAAAAATTCTCGAAACTGCTTAGCTTCAACAACGGTTCTGAGAAATTGAAGTGGAAAACACATATTATATTTACGTAATTTCAAAGCTAATGAACAGGACTAAAACTTCGGAGTGGATTTTTAAGTTTGGGCTCTATTTTTGAATAATGATCTCTTGAAAAACATCAAAACTGCTCATTTTGTATTGCATTTTTGAATGTGTAATTATGCAAAAATAACAACAAAACTTTCCCCAAATGACAAATATGTTTTCTAAAATTGTTTCAGTACAAAAGAAATGCCAAAACGTTACCAATTATTTCAAAATAACACATTTTATAAAAGTCTTTAATTTCAATCAAATGTCGTTATTTTATTAAATTGGCAGTTATGAGTTAACCTATTTGCCACTGGATGGTTTTTTTTCGAAGATACCTTTTTTTAGGTTGGAAAATAAACAAAAAAAAGTATGATGAATATGCAATGCGAGTGGGTATTTGTGTGTATGAGTGATTCAGAATCAGACAGACATAAAATTAGCCAGTTTATATTTCTGAGATCAAAGAGGACTCAGAGCGCTCAGAAATATAAACAGGACTCCTCCCAAAAATTACAGAATTTTTTTGCATTCGCTTGCTCAATTATTTTTTGTCGCAGTAAATTACATGAGAAGAAAAGAAAAAGAGAGTTGATTTGACTTCTATGTGAGGAATAGTGTTTATATTTTATTCTCCTGCTCTGTCTAAAAATTGAGGAAAAATACTGAGCAGATGAGAGATGGTATTTGCAAGGTAAGGACAATTATGTCTGGTTTTGTTAATGGGTTTTGGTATTTGGATATGAATTTGTTTTTTTTTTTGATGCGAATGAATTTTATGAATGGTGGTGGTTTTTTTTTTGTTTTTGCTCTACCGCGTGGGTGTGTAAGTACACTTGCAGGTTGCAGGTATAATTTTGTTGATCGTCTCGATCCTTGGAAAATTTTTCTTTTGAGAATTTTTGTAGGTCATCAAAATAAATATGTATATGATGGTAAAGTTTGAAAGTTTTTTCTTTGAAGGATTTCTCTTTTTTCACGTATGAGGGTGGAGAATATATTTTTTGTTATGATCGCTGGTAGACTTGGTGTCGGTTGTTTTTTGTTGTCAATTCCTATGTTGTTACAAAGGGAAAATAGGTACCTCTGTATATTTTAATTGTTTTGTTTATTTATTTATAGACACAGGGCACAGCGAATATAAAAGTGCAAAAAAACATATGAATCCAAATGACAGAGCTTGTTTAATTGAAAAAAAGTTTTTAAACTAACTTAATATGGAATTAAAAAAAAAGGGTTTGAAGAGAATGAAATAATTAAATCTATGTATGTATATTAGGGGGTGTCACTATGGTATAGTAAAAAAATGCTGTTCAGGTTTAAAATCTAACACCTGTCATTAGAATCGTAGAAATAAGAAGAAAAGTTTGAAAATAAATGGTTCTTTGGCTCGCTAAACAAAGAAATGTGAATTATATGATATTGAGTTTTAATCTGGATTTGAGTAACTACACTGACCGCCAGGAGACATTTTAAATCCAATTGGATTAATCGAGACTGGATTTAAATTTGGATCAAACGAGTGAATAATAAGGAATTGGATTTAATGTTTTTATTTAAATGACTTTTAATCTGGATTTAAGTTTAAATCTGGACTTAACGAATGAATAATATGGGCGTTAGAATCTTAAGGAACGTATTCCACTTTTTCAAGTTTTGAGATACATAATTAAAAAAACGTTTTAAAAACCGTGGCCTAAATTATTCTTGAAACTAATTTGTGTTTATGTTTTTGTTTAATAGGACCAATTATTGCTAGCAGGAAGTAGACGGAGTTCTAAAACACTGAGGACTCCACCATAAATATTCCCAAATGACAAAGAAGTAATTATCGAAAAAGGAACCAAATTCTCTGAAAAGATCGAAATAAAAGTTCCGCAATGTTCCAAAAAAGCAACGGGATCCACCAAGTTGAATCCGAAAATTAAATCGAGGAATGGCAAACAGAAATAATAGCCAGACAAAAACTTGAAGTCTTCGTTGAAAGTATTCAGCAACAAGTTAAGAGACTTGAAGAAAAAGTCAGCTTGCTAGACAAGAAAACCTCAAAAAATGACAGCAAGACTAGTCCAAAAATACTAGTGAAAAGCCCACCAAAAACCATTGAGTTTCATACTGATGAGGAAGAGCTTCTTTTTGAAACTGATGGTAATAGAAATAAACGTAAATCCAAGAAACGGAAAGCAGAGGGTAGCCCAGAGACTGTTCAAAAAATTAAGCAGGTAACTTCAAAAGTGGATATTGCTGCAACAGCGAAAACATCAAACAATGAAATAAAAGATGTATCCCAAAAGAAGTCTTTTGCTAAAGGTGCTAGGAAAACTGCACCACCTCCAATCATGATTTCCGGATTGTCATTTTTGGTGAGCTTAAGAACATAGTAGAAAAATGCACTAATAAGGCATGTAAATATACTTCATACAATAAAGACCATTGGAAAGTCATTGTTGAAGACGGCGATGCGTATAGATCTATCACTGAAGAATTGAACAAAAAGAGAATTCAGTGGCACTCGTACGAAAATAAAGCTACAAGGTCGATAAAGGTAGTAGCAAGAGGCCTCCACTCTTCATGTGTTGCCAAAGATATTGTTGAAGACCTTATTCAAAAAGGTTTCCAAGCTCTCGATGCGAATAATCTTATTAAAAATGAGGTAATCAAAGACTCCCCTGGGGTATCAACGACAACAAGGAGATCTCTAACTTTTGTTTATGCTCACCTTTGAAATTAAAGAAAGTCTCGATAAGATTTACAGTATAAAATCAATTATGGGCATAGTTGTCAAAATTGAACCACTGCGAAAGTCAAAAATTGTTCCACAATGTAAACGCTGTCAAGCCTTTGGGCATACACAAAAATACTGCAATCGAGAGTTTGCTTGTGTTAAATGAGAAGGCAAGCATGCAACTAAAAACTGTCCCATGGGCAGAAAACAGAAAGCGAAATGTGTTAACTGTCAAGGCAACCATCCTGCAAGTTACAGAGGATATCCAGTTGCCAACAAATTCCATGACACAAAAAGATAAAAACAAAACTGGGAACAAGCTAAGAAACCCAACAAACACAAAAGCATTAGTTGAAAGCAAAAAAGTAGCCGTTGAAAACAAAACTAAAAATCAACCGCCAAAAGCAATTGCATTAAGCAAAAGTAATGAAAATAAATCCTATTCCCAGATTGATAAAAATGTGTGGAAAACGAAGAAACATCTATTAAGGAAATGCTTGAACTTATCCTGAAAAGGATTGACAAACAAGATTTATACATAAAACAGCTAAGTGAAGAAGTCGCTCTTAAAAAACAATGATGGACAGAACACTCAAAATCGCAACATGGAATGCAAACGGTCTTTTATGATAAAATTCCCTTTGTCACGCTCAAAGAAGTAAAAAGTATGTGTCAACATAAGTTGTCTAACAAAAAATCACCAGGGTACGATCTAATAACTGCTAAGGTTTTGAAAGAAATGCCTTCAATAGCCTTCAAAAAACTCCAATTTATAATAAATGCATGCCTTAAACTAAGATATGTGCCACATCATTGGAAAATTGCAGAAGTCATTGTTATACCTAAACAAGGTAAGCCACCCACAGAAGTAACATCTTACAGACCTATATCGCGTATACCAATCATGGCAAAAGTTTTCGAAAAACTGCTTCTGAAAGGACTAAGCAAAATAATAGAAGAAAGAAGACTAATTGCGAGCCATCAGTTTGGATTTAGAAATAAACATTCCACGATAGACCAAGTGCATCGGACTACGGATGTTGTGGAAAAGGCACTTGAAAAAAACACGTATGCTCGGCTATATTCTTAGATGTTGCTCAAGCTTTTGACAAGGTTTGGCACTTGGGACTTGAGTACAAACTGCAAAGGAATTCTTCCAGGCAGTACTACGAGATACTGAAATCCTACGTTACGAACCAACTGAGTACGGTACGACCAAAATTACTCGGAACTAAAGAAAATTGAAACCGGTGTACCACAAGGAAGTGTCCTAGGACCAACCCTTTATCTGTTATATACAAGGGATATTCAAGTGGACATCAACGCTATCATGGCCACCTTTGCTGATTGTACTGCAATATTGGTGCCAGATAAATCCGTTACGAAGGCTACACAAAAACTGCAAAACGCAGTCGATAAAGTTAGTGATTGGTCGCAAAAATGGCGAATCAAACTAAATGAAACAAAATCGACGCATATAAACTTTACAAACAAAAAAAAAACAATGTTCCAATTCTTATAAACAGTACAGCAGTACCTTACTCCAATACTGCCAAATACCTTGGAATGACTTTGGATGCAAAGCTTAAATGGAAAGAGAACATCAAAACGAAAAGAGACGAACTAAACTTGAAGTACAGAAAAATGTACTGGAAATGTACTAGGAAAGAACTCTGACTGAAACCCATTTATATGGCATCCAACTATGGAGCTGTACAAAGAAAACAAATGCTGAACCCATCCAAAACTTCCAAAGCAAGGTCCTTCGCGGAATAATAAATGCCCCTAAATAATCTACATCGTGACCTTCAAATTGAAATGGTTACAGAAGTGGTTAAAAAACACGCTGTATAACCCAATCAGCGACTGCAAAGTCATACCAACTCCAAAATGGAGACCGTCTTTAATGAACGAGACAATGTTCGGAGATTAAAAAGCACCAAGCCTCATGAGCTGATGGTCTAAAAGCTATGGAAAGTGTTATAACTTAAACTTCCCACAATGCGATTTATAAATTAAGAAACAAAAATCATTTGTGGATCTTTCATAGGTTGGTCCTGATTCATCGGTGGTTTTAGTGCGGTAAGAGTCTCACACTACTTGGTACCGATTCTTACCGAGTGTCTTTTGAAGATTTGAATCGGATAAAAAAAAAAAAAAAAATGTTTTTGTTTAGATTTTCGATTTTTTTTTTTGGTGGTCAAAAGGTTTTCGAATTATTAAATAATGCATTTTGGAATAGTGTTGTCTTAAAAATCCAAATCCGGAATAGATGCGTTTTGAAATTTTCCTTTCGGAATACATTATTTTTGAAAATAAAACGGAATTTTTTTTCGGATCAAGATAAAATTTTACTGTTTAAAAAAGTATCTGCTCTCAACAACACAATAGAACAAACCGAAAATGTTAAATTCATGCATGAGTGTTTGATAATAATAAATTTTCGCGCTTAGATTGGAATACATTCGTTTTGATTCAAACACAAAAACAAATGAATTTGGGTTGGCATAAAGCTATTTTGATTCTTAAGTGGAATACAGTTGTTTTGATTCAAAAGAGTCTGAGGAATACGTTGGTTTTGATTCTTACCCCTATATGGAAATCAAAAGAACTCTGAAATAAGATGACTTTTGAAACGTTCGAAAACATCCAAGGATAGATTTATAAAAAAATGAGTTAAACTGCACCGTTAACTTTTTTTTCGAAAAGTGGAATACGTTGCTTTTGATTCTAATAGACACATTTTAACCCATAAGGGACTCATCTGATATTGTCCATGAATTAGAATTTTCAGAGGGGTTGGCATTCTTATAAGATTAAAAACAATTTTTCTCATCCAGTCGTTTTGAAATGTATACAAAAAGTTAATTAATATATCAGTATAACATCATCAATTTTCCATTTATGAATGTAGAGAAAATACATGTTTCGTTTTTCAAATGTTCCACGATCTCGCTACGAATGAAAAAATACATTTATGCAACGTAAATGTAGAACGCAAACGCCAGAAATTATACATATACCACATACAGAAGACAATGTAAACTAAAAAAAAACAAACAAGCAAAAAAAGAAGCTTGTGTGTATATTACCTAGGTCGGTAGAGTAGCTACTCTTTTATAACTCTGTGTATCGTTTGCCTTTTTCCTTTTCTCATGAGGAGTGGCTTTTTTTGTTTTTATTTTTATTCGAAGTTCTGATATTCGAAGATCGGAACTTCGAATAAAAATAGAAGCAAAAAAGCCACTCTGGATGAGAGAAGGAAAAAGGCAAAGGATACACAGAGTTATAAGAGTAGGTAATATACACACACAAGTTTCTTTTTTTGCTTGTTTGTTTTTTTAGTTTGCATTGCCTTCTGTATCTGTATGTGACATGTGTTTACTTACTGGCGTGTACGTTCTCCGTTTACATTGTGTTTTGTGTCACTGATCTCTATATACACTGGATAGTGTATTCCTTATAATGTATAACAGTTTTTTTGCTTCCATTTGAAGATGACAATTAGGTGGTCGGCTTCATAATTTGACGTCTACATTTAGCCAGTTTATATTTCTGAGATCTCAGAGGACTCAGAGCGCTCAGAAATATAAACAGGATTCCTCTCAAAAATTCCTCACTTTTCCCCTTAAAAACTGAGACTGAAATTTTTTGGATTCGCTTGCTCAATTATTTTTTGTCTCAGTAAATTATATACGAAAAAAGAAAAAGAGAGTTGTTTTGACTTCTATGTGAGGATTACTGTTTATATTTTACTCTCCTGCTCCGTCAAAAAATTGAGGAAAAATACTGAGCGCTCAAGAAATTTAAACTGGCCAATTAACACAAAAAAACCTGTTTCCAAAATTTCAATCTGAAGAAAGAGAAACATACCAATGATATGAAAGGGAAAAACTTTGTGGGAATTTATTTTATATTTTTTTTTCATTAAGTTATTCATTGTGTACATTTTGTTTGTGCTATTATTTTTCAATAGCACTAGAATTATATCAATAGAAAGACGTTTAAATAGGTAATGGTAAATATGTAGATGGGATATGGGAACCATCGACTTCGTTCATTATTTCAGTTCGCAAACAAGTTGAACAAAACAGCTGATAAGTGTGATGAGGAGAATGCGATTATATAGTCTGTGTTTTTTTACGATTTTACCTCCTTGTCACACTCTTTACATTTGTAATTCCATTTCATTTAATCATTTGTGAATGAAATAAAATTACAAACACAACAATGTTAGCAAAGAGATTTGGGGGGGAAGCAACGAACGGAAATTTGACGTCTTCATAGTGGACTATTTTGTATAAATTGTTATACAGTCATATTGTTATACAAAAAAGTGGTCAGCTTCATAATATAACAATTCTTCAAATGGAAGCAACTTTCTTATGTCGATACGCTATCCAGTGTATTATAGAGATCAGTGGTTTGTGTATGAAATATAGGGTTGCTTTTTTGGAAAATTTGAAAAACGAAAAATATATTTTCTATACATAAATAGAAAATTGATGATGTTGACCTCGAATCGTATTTATCTAGAGTTATTGTTGTAGCAGGTAGATGCATTATGCTTTACTGTTTTTACTGAAATTTCAAAGTTAGTTAGTTGGCAACATATTGTACTTTTGTTTTTGTTAGGTACTCGACATTTTGACAAACTAAAGAAAACTTAATTTAGTTTTAAATCCAATTTAATTCACTGCAATTTTGTGATAGATACATAGTTACTTCGGGGCTATCATCGTCGGTCGGCTGCGCTATGCCAATTTATGTAGGAATATGATAGGTATATGTAAGCATATGCCTAGGTACCTAGTATTTATATATGAGGGTGGTCCTATAAGTACCTACTTAGTCGTGGTGATTTATTTTTCAATATTGACCCAGCGATGCTCCAATTTCCTTAGCACGTCCTCAAAAATACGCTTTCTCCTCCGTGGCGGCGATGACCTCCTCATTTGACTGAAATCTCTGCCCTGTGAGTGAGAAGTCGTACAGGCCACGGGGCCAAATCTGGATAATACGGTGGATGGGGCAACAGTTCGTAGCGCAATTCGACTAATTTGGTATAGTAAAATACCATAGGTATTAAATACATACTTACCTAGTTTCTTTTATGTTTTTATTATTTTGCTGTCATATAAAATACTTGACTAGGTATACATACCTAACTAGGTAGGTGATTTTTTGAAATCCCCACACAACCTTGCTTCGCACTTTTATCATGTCTCTATATCGAGAAAATAACCGTAATGACGTGGACGAAATCTTCAGAGTTGATTGTGTGAGCAAGAAAAAACTTTAGATTTTTTTTATTAACATCCGCCCACTTTATGTATCTTGAATTTTCAAAACCGGCTCTAAAGAGTATTGTGGGCATCAAAAATAGTTTGTATGAGCTAGAAAAAAATGAAGTTAGCTTTTTAAATCCACCCACAGCATCGCACTACTTTTATCATTTTTAAGAAAAAGAAATCCGCGCACTGCCACCCCGATTTTTAAATCTCGATTTCTCAGAAATGGCACCAGAGATTACTTAAGGTATCAAAAATATTTTGTATGCGTAAGAAAAAAACGTAGGTTGTTTTTTGGGATCCACCGACAACCACGTCCACTTTTATAGAAATGCATTGAAAACATCTTTGAAAATCTGGATGAAATGTTGAGAGTTGATTTGTGTAAGCAAGACAAAATTTTATACATAAACATTTTTTTATCAGAATTCACCCGCTGCCATGCACACTTCTTATAACTTGGATAAAATACTACACATAAATTTATGTATGCGGATGGTCGCATCATTTTGGTTAATGTTTAAAAATAAAGGTAAAATGGTTGCCTATCGAATAAGATCACTGAAGGGACTGATACGGGAAAATTGGCAAATATTTTTATGAAAACAAAAACAAGTTTTGGTACCCTCCTTTTGTTGAGATTTTCATAACATTGAATTTATCGTTAATTTGGAAAGTATATAGGTACAATTTGCATTTTCATTTAAACTTTGTAAAAAGGTAAAACGAAATGATAACTGACGATCCGAACAGAACTTTTGTCGCGAAAATGACCCGTCATCATAAGGAAGGAAAAGACATAAGGAAGAACAAAAGTCCTTATAAGAATCCATCAAGATCCTTATTTACATTTGCTTTTGCACTTTCAGTTTTACTAAAAAAAATTAATGAAAATTGAAAAGTTCAAGTAAACTAGTGAAAGCAAACTTTTGCTTCAACAATTTTCCGATATAATAACCCCTTTATATAAGAAGAAGCAATAAGGACAAACATCAACAGATCTCCATACATGTGTAGGATTTACCACCAAATTTTTTGTTCAGATTTTCTTGTGCACATTCACATTTATTAAGAAAAATTTGAGATAAAAACAATTAAACATGACACACCGATTTTCTGTCTGTTCCTCGAACTACAGCCTAAACCAATCGATTTTATTCAAATTTTGAACTAAAAGTTTTTTTATTATTCCCTAGAAAGCAAATTGAAATTTTTTTACTCCAACGATTTTGACAAAAAATCAGTGTACCTATCATTATATTTGTATGGGGTACTTTCTGGATAGAAAAATGGTTACTTTTATTAACCGTACATGCCATATAATGGTTTTTTGACTTTCAATATTCTTATTAACAGCTCAGCTGATTTCAATCAAAACTTTTATACAAAAGCTCCTTTAGAATTTCAATAGTACTACAGACGAAAATTTGAAAAAAAATTGTATTTAAAACAAAATATATGGGTATGAACCAAAATTAAAACCATTTTAAAGTTCCAATTTCGATTTCCAAATAGAAGTTTATGGTATTTTTTGTCTTCCTTCCTTTACTTATCCTTTGATACTCTACCTATTTTATTGCTGCAACAGTAACAGAACTTCACTGATCTCTAAATACACTGGATAGCGTATCGACATAAGAAAGTTGCTTCCATTTGAAGAATTGTTATATTATGAAGCTGACCACTTTTTTTGTATAACAATATGACTGTATAACAATTTATACAAAATAATCCACTATGAAGACGTCAAATTTCCGTTCGTTGCTACCCCCCCCCCCCCCAAATCTCTTTGCTAACAATGTTGTTTGTAATTTTATTTCATTCACAAATGGTTAAATGAAACGGAATTACAAATGTAAGGAGTGTGACAAGGAGGTAAAATCTTAAAAAACACAGACTTTGTAATCGCACTCTCCTCATCACACTTATCAGCTGTTATGTTCAACTTGTTTGCAAACTGAAATAATGAACGAAGTCGATGGTTCCCATAACCCATCAACATATTTACTATTACCTTTTCAAACACCTTTCTATTGATATAATTCTAATGCCATTGGAAAATAATAGAACAAACAAAATGTACACAATGAATAACTTAATGAAAAAAAAAAATATAAAAGAAAGTCGCACAAAGTTTTTCCCTTTCATATCATTGATCTGTTTCTCTTTCTTGGAAACATTTTGGAAACATGTTTTTTTTTGTGTTAATCTAGACGTCAAATTATGAAGCCGACCACCTAATTGTCATCTTCAAATGGAAGCAAAAAAACTGTTATACATTATAAGGAATACACTATCCAGTGTATATAGAGATCAGTGCAGAACTTAGGCACAAAGCTGCTAAATTGAAATTAGATGTTGGCTGTTGAATGTCAAATTACGTTGCGAATTTTTATGCAGAACAACGTTTGCCGGGTTACTTACCTAGTTTCACTTTAAATATATAATTATACCTATACAGATCAATAAACTTTTACTCAAAAAGCACAAGTAAGCTCTTCGAGTTTAAATGTGAGTAGGTAGGTACCATTAATTTACTGTCCTAAAATAGGTATACCTATAGGAACCTTCCTCTAAAAAGCAAATTCTTATCTAAAAACAAATCAAGTAAATCTGGCTTTCTCCCAACTGCAAATATATAAATAAATCTAGACAAATAGTTACCTACAAAGTACATAAAAACATTTCTGAAATTAATTTATTATTAACATTATTAAAGAATTAAAATCCGTACATAGGTTATTAGTAACGTAAAAATATGTTTCTTTGCACTTTGCACGCTCAGCAAAAAATGACAGAAAGAAACAACCGACACCAAGTCTAGCACTGCATTCATAACAAACAAATATATTCTCGACCCTCATACGTGAGAACAGAGAAATCCTTCAAAGAAAAAACTTTCCTTGAAACCTACCATCCTATACCTATGTACATACATACATATGTATTTTGATGACCTACAAAAACTCTCAAAAGAAATAAGAACAGAAAAATAGAAAATCTTTCCAAGGATCGAGACGATCGACAACCTGCAAGTGTACCTACACACCCGCGCGGTAGAGCAAAAATTAAGACAAAAAAACCACCACCATTCATAAAATTCATTCCCAGCAACCAAAAAAATAAGTTCATACCCAAATACCAAAAACCAATATCAAAACCAGACACAATTGCCCTTACGGTGCAAATATCATCAAGCATAAGCCACCAACCACTCTCATTTTATTTCTTCTCCTTCTACACCCATCTGCGTAAGCCATACACACAAGTACCGACTCTCCTTTCATATTGGTTATACTTTTTTTTTTGTTTATTTTCCAACATAAAAAAGGTATCTTCGAAAAAAGCCATCTTGTGGCAAATATGTTAACTAATAACTGCCACTTTAATAAAGTAACGACTTTTGATTGAAAATAGACTTTTTTAAAATGTGCTATTTTGCAATAATTGGTTACTTTTTGACATTTCTTTTGTATTAAAACAATTTTAGAAAACATATTTGTCATTTGGGGAAAGTTTTGTTGTTGTTTTTATATAATTACACATTCAAAAATGCATTAGAAAATGACCAATTTTGATGTTTTTCAAGAGATAATTATTCAAAAATAGAGCCTAAACTTAAAAATCCACTCCAATGTTTTTCTAGCCCTGTTCGTTAGCTTAAAAATTACGTAAATATAATATGTGTTTTCCACTTCATTTTCTCAGAACCGTTGTTGAAGCTAAGCAGTTTTGAGAATTTTTCCGAAAGATGTTAACAAAATATTAAAATAAAGTTAGAAAAAAGTGAAACAAAATAAAAAGTGGCTCGATGTTTTTCTAGTTTAAATGTCATTCTTTCATAAGCACTTAAGTTTTCTGCAATACGTATTGTATGGACTTCACAACCGTTGTTAAGATTTGCCCAATTTGTTGTTTTTATTGAAATTAAGGGTGGAGGCCTCTTGAGACAAGTAAAAAAGGCTGTAATTGAACGGTTCCTACTTGTACTGTTATGAATAATTGGCGTCGGCAATTCGTTCCTTTTGCCCGGCTGAATGTAGGTTTTTTCCATCCATCTGATGCAATGAACCTAAAATGAGATCAAAAGAAATATAAGATTTATGGAATAAAATTCAATAAGAAAAAAATACCTAAGCAATAATAAAAGAAACAAATTAAAACAATACCAACATATTTACCATCCATGTTCACTGCCGGTGTTGGTCATAGATAAACAAATAAAGATGGCAATCCTCAGCTGTCAGTTTGATTTGCCAATAAGCTGTAGTGAACAGCTGTGATGATTAAATTTTCATAGAATTAGTGAAAAGCAGTGCAAGCCGCACACATAGAATCTCACTCACCACTAGTAAAAGGTGCAGACATAGAAACAACTAGTCACTCACCACAGTCTGTATAGGAATGGTGAGTTAATTTGTAGGTTATTTTTGAAAATCGTGGACATGTTCAAAATGTATAAAAACCAGAAGAACGAAATTTAAAGTGCTTACTTAACCTTATATATCATCCAAATTAAAATTATGTGGAAGATTTGGAGCAACTTTAATAAAAAAAGGTGTAGGTTACTGATATAATACCCGTGACACCCGTGACAGTGTGTCATGTTCATGTTAAAAAAAAACGAGAGCAAAGTGGTTAAACATGGTTTTAAAACTTGGGTTTTTCTTGTTTACACGAGCATTGATTTGTTCCTTGGTGACGAATTTGGGAACTTAATTTTAGTAAAAATTGTCAATATAGCACTTAACAGGTTTCTTACGGATAATTGCTAATACTATAATATCCATACACATTTTGCAATATTACAAAAACACAAAAAAAATTCCCGCTAGAGCAGTTGTTTTTGGGAAACTTATAAACATGATAAGAAAGCTTAAATTTTGGTTAAGGAAAAAATTTGTTTATTCTTTTTCATAAAACAACTGCTCTTAGCGGAAATATTTTTACTTTGGTAATTTTGCAAAAAGTGGCCACTGTTATGAGTGTTCACGTTCCCAAATCCACGAATTTAGCCCAAACTTCTGTCAAAGCTCAGATAAACAAATAAGATTAGTAGTTATGGGAAGTACATGGACAGACTTGTAGTTAAGTCTTAATGCGCAATCTATGGCCACGTTTCCACAAAACCAATCTAGAGTTTTTAATGGAGATTTCATTGTAATATATATGAAATCTTCTTCCATATACTTGAAATAACAAAAGTTTTTAACCACAATCTCGAATTTCATTTTGGTGGGAACATATTGTGACAAATTGTTTTTGTCTTTATTTTAGTTGGTGTTGGGTGTTTACACGGGATTATTTCTGCTATTACACGATAACTTTTGAGTGATTACTTTTTTTGTGGTCAGAATTATTCACCTCGGTCTGTCATTTAGATGTCACAACAAAACCAAATACAGGGTGTTCCCTATTTCAATTCCATGCAGGATAATTTATGGAATGATATTTTTAGAAAAAAGTATGGGAGGGGGGATTATTTATCCGTTTTTAGATAAGAGAAATGACTTTCTTAAGAAAAAAATAAAAACAAACTGCACCACTAACTTGCAATGCAATGCTCTTTATTTTTGTTTAATTAACTTTTTTTAATTTTATGACAAAATTTATTTAAAATAAAAATAACTAAAAAATACGACAACAGCTACAGTATAATATATAATATCTTAAAAACCATTCTCAAATCAATTTTTTAAAATAGCCATTCTCGAATCAATTTTTCAAATTAGGATGATTTCCTAAAAAAATAATTATCAAACTTAAACCTTAAAAAAAGTTAGTGTTTTTGTTAAAACTATTTCATTTTTTTACATTATGAAGTATAATTTCTGTATTAAGTATTCAATACTCCTTTTAAACACTCAAAACCAAATGCTTAGGTGTCATGAAGTGAGATTTCATTGTAATATTTATGAAATCTTCTTCCATATACTTGAAGTAACAAAAGTTTTTAACCACAATCTCGAATTTCATTTTGGTGGGAACATATAGTGACAAATTGTTTTTGTCTTTATTTTAATTGGTGTTGGGTGTTTACACGGGATTATTTCTGCTATTTTGAGTGATTGCTTTTTTTGGCATTAAATTAGCGCAAACTGTGAGATTCGATATTTGTCTCGTTCGTATTCATTTAAATTCACCGAAATTGCACATTTTGATATTTCAAACTGTATGGGGAAATGTGAAGATTCAGACCGAAATCTCCAGTTCCAAATTACAGGCTCTCCCAAAACAAAGCGAATGTGCTTTTTAGCATTGTGTATGTGTCATATTTTGAACTATTGTGAATGATTCAAATTCGAATTGGTTTGGGAGAGCCTTTAAAGGTAGTGTGCTGGCCATATTTTGTACCTTTGCGTATGATTAGCTATGATTTCATATTGGGTTGGGGTTGCTTTCATTTATTAGTTAAATCCACACTGAAATCCGTTTTTTTTAATTCAGGCTTAATGAGTGCAATTGAATTAAAAGCTTCTCCAAACCAACACAAAAACATAGCAAATTATTTGCAATGATACAAACTATAAAGGCTCTCCAAAACCACCGCGAATGCGGAGCGATTCACAGCGAATCATTCACAATAGTACAAATATGACAAATACACAACGCTAAGCAACAACAAAAATTCGTCATCGCTCTGCATTCGCGTTAGCCTGGGAGAGCTTTTAGTTTGTGTTATTTCATTTCTATACTGATTGTATTAGTAAACATGGTCACGCTAAAAGTTATAGCTAGCCATTTTATAATTTTAATTCAGTTTGGCACCCGAGCATGTTTCTATTATTTCTCATTAATATAAGCCAAAATGTTTAAGGTTTGTATTTATTTATTAATCTATTATATCTATTTATTTATTTATTTAACAATATGTGTTTGTATTTATCTATTAATTAAACGGGGTTAATGTTTTGATCCATAGCTCCACACTTTTAGCTCACTGATTTGTTGGTTTAAGTGAGAATAGTTCAAGTATGTAATTGGCTTTTATAACTTAACTGAAACCTAAATCATTATTAAAACCCAGCAGATCCACAGAAATTGATGAATTAAAAATTTTGAACCATGGATCATTGTCTAGCTCCAACGTAATTTTTTTCGTTCAAGCCCATTCAGGCAAGGAAAAAAGCACACCTAATGTAAACCTGGCCCTAGTTTGGTTTCTATTTGTTGAACACATCCCGTGGTCAGAATTATTCACCTCGGTCTGTCATTTAGATGTCACAACAAAACCAAATACAGGGTGTTCCCTATTTCAATTTCATGCAGGATAATTTATGGAATGATATTTTTAGAAAAAAGTATGGGAGGGGGGATTATTTATCCGTTTTTAGATAAGAGAAATGACTTTCTTAAAAAAAAAAAAATAAAAACTAACTGCACCACTAACTTGCAACTTGCAATGCAATGCTCTTTATTTTTGTTTAATTAACTTTTTTTAATTTTATGACAAAATTTATTTAAAATAAAATTAACTAAAAAATACGACAACAGCTACAAGGTCATGCTATAATATCTTAAAAACCATTCTGGAATCCATTTTTCAAATTAGGATGATTTCTTAAAGAAATAATTATCAAACTTAAACCTTAAAAAAAAGTTGGTGTTTTTGTTAAAACTATTTCATTTTTTTACATTATGAAGTATAATTTCTGTATTAAGTATTCAATACTCCTTTTAAACACTCAAAACCAAATGCTTAGGTGTCATGAAGTTTAAAAAAAAAAAATAGCTACTGCTTTTTTATTATCTTCAAAAGAGATCCATATCTGGACTAAATTTTAACACGTGGTACAAAAACGATTATGAAAATTCCTCATTTTTTCTTTTGTACTAAAATTAAATCCACATCAATACCCGGATCTCGACAGAATAATTTTAAAATTATTCTGGGTGAAGAAAGGGCCAACCTGTATAGTATGCAAGATGCATTTAAGATGAATGGAAATCTGAGTGATTGAAGACATTTTATGGATTCAGTTTTTGTATTTTATTATAATTTTGGATGAATATTAACTAACAATTACAATTGTTTGTGTATCTATTAAATACAATAAACAATTTCATATTGATGTTTTTGTTTTTAGCCGAAGTAAAATTCTCAAAACTATTTTCCAATTTTCAAAGAAAAAAAAAACTGAGCTGTCAAAAAAAAATAAATCGCACCGCGTTACATTGTATTTGCAATTCGCATCTATTAACCGACACGAAGTGAAATTAGAAATACAACAATGTAAACAAATGGGTTTTGGAGGGAGAAACGTACGAACGATTGGCTTCTTGGTAATTGATACTCTCTGGTGTTGGTTTTAGGCACTGATCTCTATAATACACTGGATAGCGTATCGACATAAGAAAGTTGCTTCCATTTAAAGAATTGTTATATTATGAAGCTGACCACTTTTTTGTATAACAATATGACTGTATAACAATTTATACAAAATAATCCACTATGAAGACGTCAAATTTCCGTTCGTTGCTTCCCCCCCAAATCTCTTTGCTAACATTGTTGTGTTTGTAATTTTTTTTTCATTCACAAATGGTTAAATGAAACGGAATTACAAATGTAAAGAGTGTGACAAGGAGGTAAAATCGTAATAAAAAAACAGACTATGTAATCGCATTCTCCTCATCTTACTTATCAGCTGTTTTGTTCAACTTTTTTGCAAACTGAAATAGTGAACGAAGTCGATGGTTCCCATATCCCATCTACATATTTACTATTACCTATTTAAACACCTTTCTATTGATATAATTCTAGTGCCATTGGAAAATAATAGAACAAACAAAATGTACACAATGAATAACTTGATGAAAAAAAAATTATAAAATAAACTCCCACAAAGTTTTTCCCTTTCATATCATTGGCCTGTTTCTCTTTCTTCAGATTGAAATTTTGAAAACAGGTTTTTTTGTGTTAATGTAGACGTCAAACTATGAAACCGACCACCTAATTGTCATCTTCAAATGGAAGCAACAAAACTGTTATACATTATAAGGAATACACTATCCAGTGTATATAGAGATAAGTGGTTAAACTCTTTACCACAACACGATCGGTTGGCGTACCTACCCGTAGTTCGGAAAAAGTTTAAACAAAAAGCAAACAGACTCGTAATCCTATAAAATAAAAGAAACTAAAGATATGTAAATAAAATTAATATAAAAAATTTTTGGGTGTGTGACTAAAGTTTAAAACCCAGTTCTGCTTTTTAGAATCCGAATAGGTAGTGCCGATCATCTATTGTGACATATAAATAATTCAAACCAATTTAACTTTAACAATATAATTCAAAGTAGTGAGTTTGATGTTAAAAACAAGTTTTATTGAAAAAAAGTGAATAGAAAGTTATAAATTTCTAGATGAATTCTCGGCGGCCGCTTAAGGTAAGGGCCAGCGCATGTATTTTTTTTCTTTGAATCTTAGGACGAATACCCATACGAATAAATCATTTTTGGATCTTTCATCCTTTTGGTGGATAATCATCTGGTTTCAAAAACATTTGCTGGCAAAAAAGTGAAATAGTCCGAAAGAATCTGCTTCTTCGAATGCATTTTCAAATGGATACAGCTAGAAGTCAAGTTAAATCCACAGATACGTCCGCGATCAGTTAGACGCCAGAGAAACTTCCACCGTCACCATCATAACTTGGAAGCAGGGGAGGAATCGGCTAAGGCGATGGTTGATGGTTGATCATCAAAATTAATGTTTTTGGTCCACGTAAGGTGATTATCTAATTGACTATGGCTTTTTTCCTATGGTTTTGGGTGACAGCTATTTAGGTGTCACTTTCATACATTTTGTTAAATTTTTTTGAGAAAGATAAGTTTTGCCAGTTCCAGCCCGACTTAAAATCGGAAGTTTTGTAGAAAAAAGAATATATATCAAAGTTAAAATACAATATAAGTGAACAGCAATGTATATTTTTATTCAAATTTTCTATGCGGCGCAGTACGAGAAATGAAAAAAATTACTACAAAAACATAAATAATTGCTCAGAATCAACTTAAGCAATAAATCAAATATTTCGGCACTCCTCAACCCAATGTTCCTATAAGACCATCTATATTCATCTATGTTCACCATAGTCATGTTTACATATAAATTATAATATTTTAAGCGATCACTTTACGCAGAATAAAGCAAAGGTGATTATCAAAATTGACAAACAAAACAGTGAAAGTCAACTATCGCCTTAGCCGATTCCACCCCAGCATTTGGCAAGATTTTTGGGGCACTTGACCAAACAATCTCCAAGTTTAATTGCGATTTCCAACGGTGCAGTGAGTTTTAGAAGTGCGAAATACAAAACAAAAATCAAGTCCAAGTATTTTCATATCCATATATAACCATCAATAAGAAAAGAAAAAAAAAGTTAAGAAAGTGAAGAAGCCGAAAGTGTTGTTAGCCAATAACTTGGGTTATACAAACTAATGCCAACTTACTTGGAAAATTCTTGTGTCTTAATAAATTTTTAAATGATCCCGAATGTGTTTGTATTTATCTATTAATTAAACGGGGTTAATGTTTTGATCCATAGCTCCACACTTTTAGCTCACTGATTTGTTGGTTTAAGTGAGAATAGTTCAAGTATGTAATTGGCTTTTATAACTTAACTGAAACCTAAATCATTATAAAAACCCAGCAGATCCACAGAAATTGATGAATTAAAAATTTTGAACCATGGATCATTGTCTAGCTCCAACGTAATTTTTTTCGTTCAAGCCCATTCAGGCAAGGAAAAAAGCACACCTAATGTAAACCTGGCCCTAGTTTGGTTTCTATTTGTTGAACACATCCCGTGGTCAGAATTATTCACCTCGGTCTGTCATTTAGATGTCACAACAAAACCAAATACAGGGTGTTCCCTATTTCAATTTCATGCAGGATAATTTATGGAATGATATTTTTAGAAAAAAGTATGGGAGGGGGGATTATTTATCCGTTTTTAGATAAGAGAAATGACTTTCTTAAAAAAAAAAAAATAAAAACTAACTGCACCACTAACTTGCAACTTGCAATGCAATGCTCTTTATTTTTGTTTAATTAACTTTTTTTAATTTTATGACAAAATTTATTTAAAATAAAATTAACTAAAAAATACGACAACAGCTACAAGGTCATGCTATAATATCTTAAAAACCATTCTGGAATCCATTTTTCAAATTAGGATGATTTCTTAAAGAAATAATTATCAAACTTAAACCTTAAAAAAAAGTTGGTGTTTTTGTTAAAACTATTTCATTTTTTTACATTATGAAGTATAATTTCTGTATTAAGTATTCAATACTCCTTTTAAACACTCAAAACCAAATGCTTAGGTGTCATGAAGTTTAAAAAAAAAAAATAGCTACTGCTTTTTTATTATCTTCAAAAGAGATCCATATCTGGACTAAATTTTAACACGTGGTACAAAAACGATTATGAAAATTCCTCATTTTTTCTTTTGTACTAAAATTAAATCCACATCAATACCCGGATCTCGACAGAATAATTTTAAAATTATTCTGGGTGAAGAAAGGGCCAACCTGTATAGTATGCAAGATGCATTTAAGATGAATGGAAATCTGAGTGATTGAAGACATTTTATGGATTCATTTTTTGTATTTTATTATAATTTTGGATGAATATTAACTAACAATTACAATTGTTTGTGTATCTATTAAATACAATAAACAATTTCATATTGATGTTTTTGTTTTTAGCCGAAGTAAAATTCTCAAAACTATTTTCCAATTTTCAAAGAAAAAAAAAACTGAGCTGTCAAAAAAAATAAATCGCACCGCGTTACATTGTATTTGCAATTCGCATCTATTAACCGACACGAAGTGAAATTAGAAATACAACAATGTAAACAAATGGGTTTTGGAGGGAGAAACGTACGAACGATTGGCTTCTTGGTAATTGATACTCTCTGGTGTTGGTTTTAGGCACTGATCTCTATAATACACTGGATAGCGTATCGACATAAGAAAGTTGCTTCCATTTAAAGAATTGTTATATTATGAAGCTGACCACTTTTTTGTATAACAATATGACTGTATAACAATTTATACAAAATAATCCACTATGAAGACGTCAAATTTCCGTTCGTTGCTTCCCCCCCAAATCTCTTTGCTAACATTGTTGTGTTTGTAATTTTTTTTTCATTCACAAATGGTTAAATGAAACGGAATTACAAATGTAAAGAGTGTGACAAGGAGGTAAAATCGTAATAAAAAAACAGACTATGTAATCGCATTCTCCTCATCTTACTTATCAGCTGTTTTGTTCAACTTTTTTGCAAACTGAAATAGTGAACGAAGTCGATGGTTCCCATATCCCATCTACATATTTACTATTACCTATTTAAACACCTTTCTATTGATATAATTCTAGTGCCATTGGAAAATAATAGAACAAACAAAATGTACACAATGAATAACTTGATGAAAAAAAAATTATAAAATAAACTCCCACAAAGTTTTTCCCTTTCATATCATTGGCCTGTTTCTCTTTCTTCAGATTGAAATTTTGAAAACAGGTTTTTTTGTGTTAATGTAGACGTCAAACTATGAAACCGACCACCTAATTGTCATCTTCAAATGGAAGCAACAAAACTGTTATACATTATAAGGAATACACTATCCAGTGTATATAGAGATAAGTGGTTAAACTCTTTACCACAACACGATCGGTTGGCGTACCTACCCGTAGTTCGGAAAAAGTTTAAACAAAAAGCAAACAGACTCGTAATCCTATAAAATAAAAGAAACTAAAGATATGTAAATAAAATTAATATAAAAAATTTTTGGGTGTGTGACTAAAGTTTAAAACCCAGTTCTGCTTTTTAGAATCCGAATAGGTAGTGCCGATCATCTATTGTGACATATAAATAATTCAAACCAATTTAACTTTAACAATATAATTCAAAGTAGTGAGTTTGATGTTAAAAACAAGTTTTATTGAAAAAAAGTGAATAGAAAGTTATAAATTTCTAGATGAATTCTCGGCGGCCGCTTAAGGTAAGGGCCAGCGCATGTATTTTTTTTCTTTGAATCTTAGGACGAATACCCATACGAATAAATCATTTTTGGATCTTTCATCCTTTTGGTGGATAATCATCTGGTTTCAAAAACATTTGCTGGCAAAAAAGTGAAATAGTCCGAAAGAATCTGCTTCTTCGAATGCATTTTCAAATGGATACAGCTAGAAGTCAAGTTAAATCCACAGATACGTCCGCGATCAGTTAGACGCCAGAGAAACTTCCACCGTCACCATCATAACTTGGAAGCAGGGGAGGAATCGGCTAAGGCGATGGTTGATGGTTGATCATCAAAATTAATGTTTTTGGTCCACGTAAGGTGATTATCTAATTGACTATGGCTTTTTTCCTATGGTTTTGGGTGACAGCTATTTAGGTGTCACTTTCATACATTTTGTTAAATTTTTTTGAGAAAGATAAGTTTTGCCAGTTCCAGCCCGACTTAAAATCGGAAGTTTTGTAGAAAAAAGAATATATATCAAAGTTAAAATACAATATAAGTGAACAGCAATGTATATTTTTATTCAAATTTTCTATGCGGTGCAGTACGAGAAATGAAAAAAATTACTACAAAAACATAAATAATTGCTCAGAATCAACTTAAGCAATAAATCAAATATTTCGGCACTCCTCAACCCAATGTTCCTATAAGACCATCTATATTCATCTATGTTCACCATAGTCATGTTTACATATAAATTATAATATTTTAAGCGATCACTTTACGCAGAATAAAGCAAAGGTGATTATCAAAATTGACAAACAAAACAGTGAAAGTCAACTATCGCCTTAGCCGATTCCACCCCAGCATTTGGCAAGATTTTTGGGGCACTTGACCAAACAATCTCCAAGTTTAATTGTGATTTCCAACGGTGCAGTGAGTTTTAGAAGTGCGAAATACAAAACAAAAATCAAGTCCAAGTATTTTCATATCCATATATAACCATCAATAAGAAAAGAAAAAAAAAGTTAAGAAAGTGAAGAAGCCGAAAGTGTTGTTAGCCAATAACTTGGGTTATACAAACTAATGCCAACTTACTTGGAAAATTCTTGTGTCTTAATAAATTTTTAAACGATCCCGAATGTTTGACAAAACGGGCATTGAAGTTCTTACTGTTTTTCTGTTAAATTTTCCAAATAAATTATTAAAATTTTCGCTGTAAATGATAAGGTTTTGTTTCCTCGACTGTCGCTTGTTATTATTTTATCCGGTCAGCGTTGAGTTAGATTCCATCTCCATTGAGCTCACTTGAGGGAATGGAAAAGCGTTTTTGTTGAATTAATCGAAAGTGGCATAAGAAAGTGACAATATTTTGAAGTGATAGTCCTATGGAGAAACAATTCAGGATTACGATATGTTTTCGTTTCTTGTTGTATTAGTATATTTTGTGTTTCTTGTCAGATTTCATTGTTTAATTCATAAAATGATCCTTAAAGTTTGTTATTATAAATTTAGTCTTATTAATTTGATAAAACTTCCTTATTTTCGTTAAATTTTCAATTGTTGTCTATGCATATAGTTTAAGTAATAATAATAAAACTTCAGCCCATGGCATTTCGATGAAATTGAAGCTGTGTTTCTTTGTTTCGATTAATCGATACATGTTTTATTGAAGACCATATTTCAGGGGTGCTGAGTATAACTGAGTTTCGGTGAAGATGTTCTGATCTGAAACTAATCATCCACCATATTGGGGAATCCAAAAATGGCCAAGGATTCTACTGGTAGGGTGGGTAATGACCTCACTGCAACAACATCCGCAGTGCCTTGGTGTGACGATAGTCCGTCCAACAGTCATCAAGTCCGACATTTTTTTGTTCCCTAGTTTTTCTTAGGCCTGATATGTGTTTTTGTTTGCTGGCGAGGTTAAGTTTCCAGGGGCAACATCCCCCCGTCCGACGAGCTGACCCCGTGCGTGTGCAAGCAGGCCGCGTCCCCCGAACTAGGTATTCCACCTTCCCTTTCTATATTCTACCTTTTTCTCTTTCCTACCTCTTCCTTTTCTTACCCTTTCACTTTACCGACATTTTCCTCACCTCTTGCCACGCAACAAAATATAGTAAGACATTAATAATACTCTTCAATAACCTTATATTTTTTGACTGTTACTTCTTCTTTTAAACCACTGGGAAACGTATAAGGGATTAAAATAACAAAACGAAGCTTACAGGATTTAAAGATCAAGGTAAAGAAGTCCTGAAAGTTTCAAATGTGTTCATTCAGTCAAACATGTCAATATTATAGTGTAAGAACTGCGATTTTTCAAAATCAAAAAACTTCAATTGGAGAGTTTTTATACAATGAGTGAGTTGACCGAGTCAATTTAAGGTTTGACTTCTCTAATAATAGGTGTACTTGATATTCAAGAAAAATTATGTAGTTGCGTTAACAGTCGCAGTCGTGACACCAGAGTCAGTTGAAATGGACAAAAAATCAGAAAAACACTCGTACCTTCGGCACAGTTTTTAATTTTATTTGACGTTGATGATGTGAATTTAAATTTAAGTCACAATAAGTAATCTTTTGAAGCTTTAATAGGTCATATCAATCGTTTAGATATCTTTAATAGACATTTGCTTAAAGCAGAAATACTGAAGTACTATAATAACTAATTTTTCCAATGGGGACAGGAGAATTAAAAGACGGTGAATATCCTTCTTTTGGAGCCATAAGGAATATTCTTACTAAGTTTGAAAAAAATCTAAAACGCTAAAGTAAATTTTTTTTCTCGAATTTTTTTCATATGGAATGACTTAAATGTTATTTTCTTGCAATATTGTTGGCAGCACTGATTTTTAAAGGGAGTGTGGGAGCCCGCTATTGATAACACTTATAGCTATTCCACACTATCCCATTGAGTATTAACACATGTCAAAAAAGTGTGAGGAACATCATGTATAATAGTGCGGAAGCAAAATATGAAATTCCATTACAAGCAACTTGACAGCGCATCCGACACTATTTGACATATTTTAATACATGAAAATATTTAGGAACGGTTCTTAAGCCATCACACTTTCTTTCCTACTTGTAGGATTGAGGTTATGGTGAAACTAATTTTTTTGGATACAAGTGTGGATGCAAAATATGAAGATCATTTTCTGCATACAAATTTGGCGGTCCTATGAAATTAATTCCCACTTTATTCTGACTATGAGATAGTGAAGAAGCATTTTACTGATCTCTATATATACACTGGATAGCGTATCCATAGAACAAATTTTACTCTATTTTAAGAACTGTTATAAGTGGCGCTGCCTATTATTTTTGTTTGTCAGTATAACATAAGAAAGTGAAAACTGGGTGCGTGCATCGGCAGGAATCTAAAAATCCAGTAATGAATCTTAACCATGATACAACTAAATAAGATAGCGCATTGCGCATCATTCAAATACTTTTTTCCAAGATTAATAAAACAAAGAATTTTTGACTAAAATTTATTAATTAAATATGAAATATAATTTCCTAAAAGCAATGCACTTGTTTTTAGGATTCTGCACACACATTTTTATTATAAAAAGAACAAAAGTATCAGGGAAAGTTGTGCGTCGATGACGTAGATTCGCAGAACAAAACGAAAAAAAAACAGGAAGGCGTTATCTGTTTAGTTGTATCATGAATCGTAACGCTGAACGTACAAAAAATCTGAATTTTCAGCCAAATGTCATGTATTTGTTTTCTATCAAAAGCCTTTATTTACTTGCTGATTTCACTGAAAGTTAATATAAAGATTTGTTTTCGGAAATTAAAAATTTCACCTTTCGTTATTTCGTTAAAGAAAAACTAAAGCCGAAATGAAATGTGAATAACTACTTGTTACAATAATTTTGATTTATTCACTTACAAAAAACAAAAATAAAAACAAAACGCCACACCAAGCTGACAACAGAACACAAAAATAGCAGCATCCACTATCAAGTTCAACTTCAATGTCAGATTCTTCTTTTTGTACTTGTTTTTTGCTGTTATCTGAATTTTCAGATGAAAATATTTATCTGAAAAACGTAAGCAAATGTACCAAAAAATCATCTGAATGTTTCAGAATTTTTATGAGAGTTGGCCAATTAGAAGCATAGATAAACAATATAAAATATGGCAATCCTCAACTGTCATTTTGATTTGCTACAAGCTGAAGCGAACAGCTGTGATGATTAGATTTGCAAGTATTAGCGAAAAGCAGTGAAAGCCACACACATAGAATCAACTCGTCATTCAGCACAGGTCTTGTTGTTGTTGTTCATATCAATTTATCGACACGAAGTGAAATTACAAATACAATAATGTAAACAAATGGGTTTTGGAGATTGAAACGTACGAAAGATTGGCTTCTTGATAATTGATACTCTCTGATCAGAAGCCTCAAAAATTCAGATTTCTGGATCCTCAAACGCACGGACTGACAATTTCAAACGTCAAAGAAGTGAAAAAGCAAACCACAATACAAATACAAAATCTCATAAAAAATAATGAAAAAATCATTCTCTAAACCATAGAGTACCTACTTATATTATCTAGTCGCGACTCGTACCCTTACCTGAAACACCCTTAAATTTTATTTGAGCTAATTAAGACAAAAAACTCTCTTAAATTCCCTGTCCGTAAATACGTGTGAAAATACAAAATGGCATCAGCAGCTCAAAAGATGGCGTTTTGGTTTTTTTTCATTATGTAATGTAAAAATGGCAGTTCTCGGTTGTGTTTTTGAAAAATGCCATTTATAAATCTTATAGTTGAATTTTTTCAATTGAATTAAACAAATTATATTAACTTAAAGTCGACCCCCTGGTCCGGAAATGAAAAATAAAGTTGAACGTGAACCATACGCCTTTACAAATGGTTTGGCCTAGGCTTGGTAACTTTGGGGGATGGTGAAACACCAGCTGGTCTGAAAGACTTCCAACTTCTTATTATATGATTCGTGGCAATAAACGACCATTACTTGGCTCCCAAAAGGAGAAGTACAAACTACCTTCATTCCAATTGCGAGAAGGTGATACTATTTACATTTGATTTCACATTTTCGGGGGCTACTCTAGCCCTTGGCTTAATGTTTTCAACACTGATAATAAAGCAGTCGCTCAATGGATAGATCCACCTGATAAAAACAGTTTACTTGATCTTGTACACCCAGATGTTTTTATCATACAAACAATTGCCAAAGGTTTAATTCTTTGCAAGTACGTTGAACCAAGCTGAGAATTGCTGTTCAATCAATTTCCAGCAATTCATATAAAGAAGAAAGATCTAAAGGATTATGAAGGGATAACGTAAGTATTTGTTATGTTAGTGTCAAAAATATTTCTTTGAATATCGCTGAAACCATTTTAGACAAGCCTTCTGTAAGCTGTGTCCATATGTTAAATATGCAGGCACTGAGAACAAAGAAGCTTTTAAGTCTTTGAAAAATACTAAAAAATTGTTCCTTGGATTCTCGGGAAAATTTGTTGGAGAATATGCTAGACAAGCAGCTGTAAAGAGAAACCTGATGCTGATTCTAATCTCTATATAGCTTGTGTATTTTAGAACGGAAGTCTTGGAAACAATGTGAACGATTCTTTATACCTACGACCTAGAATAGGAACATGTCATTACCAAGTTACCTATGGCTCTCAAATGGTAACCCATATTTCATAAGGATTTTCATTTCTCGTAGCCGGTCGCTCTTGTATGCGCATTGTTTCCAAAATTTCCCAATCACAGGAATGAAAATAGGTAAGTGAGGTTTTTTGCTTTTTATATGTGTTTTATATTAGACATTACTTTTAAAATAATTTTACTTTCATTTATGTCCATCGTTGATTTATAATTTCTAAGATATCGTCTTCTAGCTTTTCGTCATCTTTCTAGCTGTTAAACCACAAATTTTATTCCACGAGATCATGCCGAACTTAAAAAACTTCCCATGGCACCTTGTTTGCTCCCAGAACTAAGCACTCTTAATCGGTGATTGTAGACTATCAAAATTATTGGCCAGTCTGCTTTGAAAAAGGACGCAACTAGGGTCAGTTGGTGTAAGTTAATCGAAAAATACCCATTAATATATTTTACTTGTTATTTAATATAGCATTTACACGCATTCCAAACGCTTTTGGATTGCCAATCGAAACGGACATAAGCTTACAAAAGCGGAAGTGGAACGCTGTCAACAATTGACAGTGATTTACTATATTTCAATAATAACAGATAAAATGCATTGTGTACCAATATATTTATCAATTGTCAATGTTAAAAGACTTGTATTTCTTTCTTTGTATTAAAATTTTTTGTTTTCAAACAACCTATCTACACATACATATCTGTCTAAGACTTTGCAAGCAACTAAAGAAAACACAGAAACCTGTGTGGCAACTTAAGCTCATCTATATATACAAATACAAAAAGAAAATACTGCTATTTCCAAGGAAATCGTAAATTCTGTTTTGGAATATTCAAAATCATACATTAAAAGCTGTCAGATCTCATACAAGATTAAAGACCGAATTGTGACCATGACATTTGACAACAAATTCGATGTGACTGCTGAAGCTGTTAAGCTTGTTATAAACATTTTTTGTGAAATTATTTATTAACAAGTTTCGCTGTGCTCAGTCATATTGGCGCGTATTCATAGATGTTGCTTACACTGTTGCGAGGCAAATCTGGAGTTAATTAATTTGAAAACTTCATGAGGTAAACTCCTATTTTGACTGACAGCTTAAACATCTATAAATATGCCCCATTGTGTTTTCGCCATGCAAAGGGGGGGTAGTTTTGATCATAAATAAATAATATAAAGATGGGAATCCTCGGCTGTCAAAATGATTTGCCTACAAGCTCCGACCGTGGTGAATGTCATAAAGTTGCACTAGTAACCTTTACCACACTAACACTAATGCAACTTAATGATTTTCACCACAAATCATCGGTTTTTTTTAAATTTGTCAGTTATTTTAAAACCCAATGGACATGTTCATAAAGTATAAAAGCAGGTGAAGTGAATTTTTAAGTGCTCACTTCCCTTTATATAATTTTTTTTTAAATTGCATTGGCTACCTTAATTCAAAGCGTTCTAAGATAATAAAAGACATATTGGAAGTAATAAATAATTTAATAAATAAATGTATGTTAATTGAACCAAAGTGGGAGGAAATTTGTTTGTGAAATATGAAATTTCATAGTAAATATGTTAGCCTTTTTACACCGAACTCAAAACGCGGTTTTCGCGAAAATATTGGCTTTAGAGAAAAACCTAATCGAAAACATAAGGTTTCACATACATTTTTTTGAGCTTCAGGTTTTCGTAAAACACAAGTTTAATATAAAACTAGTCGAAAACTTGTTGGAATTCAGAGATGAACAAAACAAACGTACCTTTAAAAAAGTTCAGTGTCTAGTAAAATGTCAAAAAAGAAACTGATTGGATGCTTTTATATGGATCATATATATATAAATAATCACCATTTTACATCCATAAAAGTGAAGAAAACAACAAAATGAAAAGATAATTGTAAGTGGTTGGTGAAAGAAAAACCTTAATGTCAAACGAAAACGTATAGTGTAATGTTTGGTGTGAATATTTTTGGAAAGTTTTTGCCGAAAACTGGTTTTGGGGTTTGTTGTGAAAATCCTATTATTCCTTAAATTTTTATTTCTTACTGAAATACTTCCACAGATTTATGATCTCCACAGAAACGAACTATCAAAATTAGTCTGGATATTAATAGCTACGTTTTTTGCATGTCCATATGGACTTTGGGGAAAAAAACGACATCGGGACATTTTAACATTTGCCTTGGTCTGCCATTTTATATAACCAGCAAACATTTAACATTTAATTATTATTTGTTCAATGTAATTTGTTTTTACTTATTTACAGCACAGTGATTTAAGATTTTGTTTCACTCATACACTGAACAAAAGAAAAGACTGGAAAACTATGCACCAAGCACCAAATTCTTTTAGTTCGCTTCCACCATGGTGAGCACTCTCCCGTCTGACGGGAGAAGTTAACGAAAACTAAACGAAGAGTACCACTTCCCAATTATGTGCGCGTCATATGGATTACTTGTTTTCGCCCGGTTTCCTACGACCACTAAGTAGGCTATTCTAGTTCTACCTTAATTCTGAATTAATATTGTTGTTGTTGTATTTGACTAGCAAATTGCTTTGTTGTGCTGTCGTGTTTTTAGACAGAATTATTTTGAGTTGCAAAAAAACACAACTAATACTATAATATGTATTGAATTTTCTTTTTGCTTAAAAGTTCTCCCAAACCAACGCGAATGCGGAGTGATTCGCAGCGAATCATTCACAACAGCAAATAATATGACAAATACATAACGCTAAACAACAACAAAAATTCGTCGTTGCTCCGCATTAGCGTTGGTTTGGGAGAGCCTTAATTATGTAACTAGGTAAAAAAAATTGCACATTTTATCAAAATATGTTCAAATTTTAATCAATGGTACATTAAATTTAATTCACCAAATCGGTGAATTAAAATTGGATTAACTTAGGTTAAATGATGGTTAAGGCCAAGTAAGTGATAGTGGAGAATCAGGGCCAGTTTGTTCACATTAGATTAAATTTAAAGTAAGTAAGTCACAGAATCTGGTAAAATGCATCTAACTTACCAATATTGGCCAATTAGCGATTTCTATAATTAACAACTCAATTTAATTGGAACGGCAAACCATTTGGCTGCAATTCGTTTTAAAAATTTATATTTAGGTAAACATATTGATGGTGCAGTCGTACCTTTCAATAATATTCCATTAAAAAAAGTGTGTTTGCACCCTCAAAACAAGAATTTTTAGAACACATCCCCTGAGGTGAATTCAGAAATGTCACGAAGCTTATGAATTCTTGAATTCAATGGAAAGTTGGTTGCCGGAAATTTTTGACACAATTAAAAATATTAGCTACTTAAAATTTCTGGCACAACTAAATATTTGTTGTTATTATTTAACAAAAAACGAAAAAATTAATAACAAATATAAAAAGATAAATAAAACAACGATGTAGAATGGCAGACGCACTAAAATAAAAAAAAACATGATATCAAGTTTGGAAAAAAATTAGTCTGTCAAAACAAATCAAATTCACCGCGTTAAGTTGTTGTTGCAATTCACATCTATTCATCGACACGGAGTCGGATTACAAAAACAACAATGTAAACAAATGGGTTCTGGAGGGTTTTTGGAAACGAAAGTTTCCCATCTTTACATTGTTTATTTATGGTTTTGATTTTATTTCTACTTTATATTTTCAGGGTTAAATCCGTTTCTGAGGTTTGTGACTAAAATTTCGTGACGCAACAAGAAAACAAAATGCAAAAAAAGGAATCAACAATGCACTTTTTAAGGTTTTTCACTTGTCTCAAAAACTACAATTATTCGTAAATTTCATCAAAGTATCTAAAATAATTGAATGTATACACAATTTTCAAAAATCTCTACTTAAGTGTAGTGTATTTGATAAAGAAAAGATTAATTGTTAATGGCTCAGAGTATGCGAATAGAATGAATGTTTAATTGAAAGTAATGAAAGTATTCGGTGAAGCTGACATGAAATGTCATTAAATGTGTGTTTAATGTAGTAGATTTCTTTTGGTCATTTACTCATATATATATAACACGCTCTCCCTAAAGTTGTTTATAATACAAATTATAATGATTTCCTTACATATGTATGTACATTGTATGAAAAATTTAACACTATAAATTAATGAAAAATATATAAATTAACTGAATCATAATAATTATACTGGATTATGAAATAAAAAAGTATAAAACTAAATTTGCAAATGAGATGAAATTTGAATTAAAATGAACTAATTACTCATATTTCTATGGCATCAGGTAATTATGTAGACTTTTTATTAATCCGAATCCGAATTCATTGAAGTTGTATTTGGAGTCCAGTCCGGATCATTGGCCCTAGAATTGTTGCTAGTTGACGGTGACGATTGCGATTCATTACCTGAACTCTCATCTGAAACATTAATCACAGTCGCGTTTATCTTGATGCCTTCGTATAAAGATTCATCTGTATCAATAGATTGATCACGAATTTGATCCAAATGACGGTTTATTTCTTTATTGTTGTGTGTGTAGACACAAGTATACGTACGTGGACCCATTTTTTGTTTAATCGTTGCTGGCAATCATGACGCATTGTTAGGATCTTTGTAATTTCGAATCATGACATTTTGACCTACATTGAAAGTTACGTTCCGTTTGCCTTTGAAATTTCTTTTTTGGTTTTCTTGCTTGTTTTCAACTACCACACTTACAGTTGGTGGTCGCAAATTATTGAAGCGAGTACGCAAAGTGCGTCCAAAAAATAGTTTCGCGGGCGTTTCACCTGTTGTACAGTGGATTGTATTACGATATTCGAGCAAAATTCGATTCATAATCGTGTCTACATCATGCGGTTTATTGTTTGACTTTGCACTGTTTACAGTAGCAATGAATGATTTTTTGAACATTTTCACAAAATTCTCAGCTTGGCCATTTGTTGCGGACCTGGAGAAGTGAAAATGTGTTCAACATTGTTATGTGTGGTAAAGTCTTTGAACTCGGCAAACGTAAATTGAGTTCCATTGTCGCTGACAATTTTGTCTGGAATTCCATAGCGACTAAACAACTCGTGCAATCTAGCAATAATGAGCGCAGATGTGATTATTTTTGTTTTAAACACTTCAACCCATTTCGTGTGTGAATCGACAACGATTAAAAATAATGGTTGAATTTTGGGCCAGCAAAGTCGATATGAATACGACTCCAAACTGAGTTTACTGGTACCCATGGTATTAACTCGGCCTTCGGTGGACTTGCCTGAAATTGTTGACACGGAATACATTTTTTTTATTAAATTTTCAATTTCAGAATCAATTTTTGCCCATCATACGTATGATCTTGCCAATGATTTGTTTTTAACTACTCCCATATGGGATGCAAGTAATTCGTTAAGAATATATTGCCTAAGCTTCGTTGGCACAATCGTTCGAAACCCCCACATGACACATCCGTATTGGAGGGTGAGCTCGAGCGATTTGCTTTTGAACGCATCAAAATTGGAATCCAATTTGTCAAGAGTGGTGTTTTCAATAGCTTCTAAAAGTTTACTGAGAATGGGATCATGTCGTGTTTCAATGGCAATATTCTTAAAATTTATTTATTATTATATTTATTATTATTATTATATTATTTATTTAAAATTTATTCGTATCTTTTTCAATCAAATCTACGTAGTTTGCATTGATAACAAAGGTTTTCGATTTTGTCGAAATAGTGAAAAAGTTTCCCAATAAATATTGTTCTAATTTAGTGACAGAGAAAAATATGGCTAATGCTTCTTTTTCAATGACGGAGTAGTTCAATTCACTTTTGGATAGAGATCTCGAAATGAAAGTAACGGGTTTGAGCCCATCCGGAAACCAGTGTGATAAGACTCCTGCCACAGAATGTTTGCATGCATCAGTCGTAAGAACGATCGGAAGTTTTGGATTAAAATGAGTCATCACTTGCTCTGACGAAATGTCATGTTTTATCAAATCGTATGCCTTTTCACAATCTGTATTCCATACGAACTAAACGTCTTTCCGAAGTAAAGTATACAACGGATTCATTTTGCTTGAAAAATCTTTTATGAAACGTGAGTAATAATTAGCCATGCCAATAAATGCTCTCAATTCATGAATATCTTTAGGAATAGGTGATTCCAAAATAGACGCAAATCTATCTCTGTTCTTATGGAGCCCATATTTATCGATGGTAAAACCAAGATAAGAAATTGGTTTTTGAAAGAAAAGGCATTTAACTGCATTCAACCTCAAACCAGCGTCAGCCATTTTCTTTAAAACTGATTTTAAATTAAATAAATGGTCTTTGAAATGCCTTCCAGTGACTGTGATATCATCTTGATATACAACTACACCATTGATACCTCTTAGTACATTTTCCATGTGCATTTGAAAAATTGCAGCTGCTGGCTTAAAGCCAAAGGGTAATCTTTTCATTTTAAGTGTACCAATGTGGCTGCTCCATGCACATAAAAGAGATGATGGTTCATCCAAACACAATTGATTATTGGCAGCACTCATGTCCAATTTACTAAATAATTCTCCACCCTACAACGATGTGAAGATTTCCTCAATCAAAGGCAATGGGTATTTGACATTAACAAGAAACTTGTTAATTGTAGTTTTGTAGTCACCACGCACGCGTAATTTGCCATCTGGTTTAGGAACGGGAACTAACGGTGTTCCCCACTTTGCAGTTCCAATTTGTTCAAGAACGGCTTTTGCAACTAATTCACGCAGGTTTTGTTCAATTTCAGACCTCCAAGCAATTGAATTGACCGTGGCTTACAAAATACCGGTTTGGTGTCACTATCAATTTGCAACGAAATTTCACACACATTATATTTGCCCAATTGGCCATCGAAAAGTTCTGAAAATTGGCTTTTAATCTGGTCGACGATTATGGAAAAACTTTAATTCTCTGGCAATTGAATCGAATGAACAAGGTTCTCATGATTTTGATTCAATTGCACTAATAAAAATTTAAATGCGCGTAGAAAATTTCTGCCTAATAAAGGTGGTGCGTTTGCATCGGTCACCACAACTGTAATACATTTGCTGGTGTCACCATAAGTAATACTTGCTAAAACCCCCACCAATTATGTTAATTTTATTTCCACCGTAATTTTTATACGGGATTTTACAAACCGTAAGGGAATACTGTGATAAATGCTTCTCGTAGAAATTCTTTGGAACAAATGTGCGCGAAGCCCCCGTATCGCATGCAATGAACATGACCTTCAACCATTATATCCCGCTTGATTCATCATCGTTTAAACTATATAAAGAAAAATCAAACGAACTGCCATTAGATACAGATTTTAAATATGGATTAGAATAAGAGAGATTATTAGAATTAATGAAGTTGAAATTTTACTTGCTGTTTTCCTGCTTGGAGCGGAAAACACTGCTTTGAACAGGAATGGCACGTGGCTTCTTTGTATGGACATGTATTGGCTTCATGTGTCTTCCATCCACATCGCGTACACGCGGTTTTCTTTCCAGGTTGTGGTACGGTTAGTTTACGGTTATTGTTGTTGCCTTTGTTGCGTTGTCTTTGCCCTTTGTTGGAACTCATGTAGTTAACCTCGGAATCCGTGTTGGTTTTCAGCGCAAATTTCGTTTCGAATATCATCGCCTTTTTCAGAGCATTGGCCAATGACAAGCTTTCGTCTTCTTCACAAATACGTGTGAAAATTTTCTCGGGCAATTGAGTAATAAATTTGTCTTTCACCATCACGTCCGAATTGCTACCATATTTACATTGTAAGGCCAGCTTCTTGATGCGAGCATACCACGATGACACACTTTCGTTTTCATTGCGAACGGCATCATGTAAATTTTTTTGTTCAAGATACACAATCGTTGGAGGTGTGAAGGGCGACTCCAAAATTTTGCACAACTCACTTAAATCTGTATTCACTGGCGTCTTTGGATCACATAAACTCACTAATCTCTATAATACACTGGACAGCGTATCGACATAAGAAAGTTGCTTCCATTTGAGGAATTGTTATATTATGAAGCTGACCACTTTTTTCTATAACAATATGACTGTATAACAATTTATTCAAAATAATCCACTATGAAGACGTCAAATTTCCCCCCAATTCTCTTTGCTAACATTGTTGTGTTTGTAATTTTATTTCATTCATAAATGGTTAAATGAAACGGAATTACAAATGTAAAGAGTGTGACAAGAAGGTAAAATCGTAAAAAAACACAGACTATGTAATCGCATTCTCCTCATCACACTTATCAGCTTGTTTGCAAACTGAAATAATGAACGAGGTCGATGGTTCCCATATCCCATCTACATATTTACTATTACCTATTTAAACACCTTTCTATTGATATAATTCTAGTGCCACTGGAAAATAATAGCACAAACAAAATGTACACAATGAATAACTTGATGAAAAAAAAAATTTAGAATAAACTCCCACAAAGTTTTTCCCTTTCATATCATTGGTCTGTTTCTCTTTCTTCAGATTGAAATTTTGAAAACAGGTTTTTTTTTGTGTGTTAATGTAGACGTCAAATTATGAATTGTCATCTTCAATACACAATTTTTTTTTTTTTTTTCAATTTTCTTAAAACTATCTTAAGGCTAGACAAAAATTCTTAAAAACTAGCCTACTTATCAATATTTTAAAACTAACTTACTGGCCCCAGTCGGGCGCTCTAAGGTAAACTATAATATCTTAATGCTAATGCCTTTCGGCCTAAGAATTATCTTAATACTAAATCCAGGTCGGTTTTATTTTTTACCAAGAAGAATTTACAAAAAACTCGGTATCTATGTCTTTATTTTTTTGGTTTTATATAAAACTTACAAACTACATAAAACTAAATTAAAGCTAATTAAAACTAATTAAAACTAATTAAAACTACTTAAAGCTACTTAAAACTATTTACAACTAATTATAAACTAGTTACAACCTACTTATAAGCTACTTACAGACTACTTACAAACTAGAACAGCCACAGCAAGCATTTTCCGGTTTTATAATTTTTTTGTATTTTTGTGGGTTTTATAATTTTTTTTTTGTGTTTTTGTGTGTTTTATATATTTTTTTTGTGCCACCCTGACTGTCCCTGCTTAAAACTAACTACCTAAACCTATGCAAGTCGGCCATACAAAAGAAAATAGCAAGGTCAACTATTAAATGTCTGAAGGAACTTCATTTTCGTTTTTCAACCACCAGAACTGGTTCTCCTGCTTTACCCTATCTCTTCGGTCCCGTTCGGACACAGTCCTACTGAACCGAAGGTGCTCAGCTCCGTCTTGTGCGAGGACGTCCCGACTGTAAAGGAGTCACCGATCCACAGTACTACGGCCGACGTGGTAGATTAGCGGAACCGCCGCTCTATCCTGGATCAGCCCTCGATTGTCTAGGTGGAGGAATGCATCGGGCGGAATAAAGCCGCTCAGACGCACATTCTCGTAGTATTCGTTGTTGGGGTAATAAGCCCCGAAAATTAAGCTGTTAGACGAGGACATCGCTCTTGCAATGTGACCTCGAATAAGTTTCAGCAAGAAATTATCTATCCTGTTTATGTTGGCACCGTTGTATAGGACCAGGTTGAAATAGTAATGTTTGTACTCCGACTCTGGTGTTCTGTGCAATCCAAGATAGCGTCGAAGATGCCAAGGTACTTTACTACACTTTTACTCGCTAGTGGATGTCCATTTGGCCCTACGATCACCAGCTTGCGCCAGTTCTTTCTCGTATCCCTTGTGGCTCTAAGCAACGGAGTCCTAAACAAGATAGTTTCTGATTTCTGAAAGTTGATTTTCAACTTCCAGTCCTCGCAATATCGCTGAATCTTCTCGAAGTCACGCTGCAAAAGAATCCTGATGACCTCGACTTTTGGAGCTGTTCTGTATGCAATTAGATCATCGGCATACGCAATTGCCTGAGTTAGACTACTTATCAGATCGCTGGTGTATATGCTGAATAGAATCGGCGAGTTGACCGCTTCCTGCTGAAGACCATTTTTAATATTAAAGGTTGTGGCAGAAGTTACATTGCCACTCTTGACAACAAACTTTCTGCCATTGAGCATATCATAAAGCATATATAATAGTGGTTTACTAATGCCAAGTCTGGTCAGCCTTAGATAAAGACCCTCTAACCATACGGTGTCGAAGGCCTTCTCCAAATCAACCAGACAGGCACCCGTACACTGCTTCTTAGATTTGTTCCATTGGATATCAGAAACGAGTTTCGACGCGGCATGAATGGTGTCATGTCCCGCCTTAAAACCGAACTGATTGTCCGGTATGATATTATTGTCCTCTGCCCACTTAGACAGAGCTCTATTGATAACTTTTTCGAATACCTTGCTGATACTCGGAAGAAGACTTATCGACCGTAGATTCGCCGGATTGGAGTTGTCCTTTCCCTTTTTCGGGAGAGGATACACCACAGCTGTCTTCCACCGCACTGGATAATATGCATTATTCAGAGCGTTGTTAAACAGAGTGGTATAAATGTCTACTGCTTCTTGAGGTAAATGTCGAAGTACAACGTTGGATATGCCATCGACTCCTGCTGACTTCTTATTATTTAGTGAATCGAAGACTGGGCCTATTTCGCTCGGCGATTATGGCGTTTGCCAAATGATCTTCATTGAACCCGGTGAAACCAAGGTTCTCTGATCGCCATTGCATGATGTCATTCCGAAGGTAGAAGTGATGGAGCAAGGCTCTGTTTTCCAGGTCATAAATGGGGCGAATGCACGCATTCACCTTGTACACTTGCAGAAAAGCAGCCCCCACAGCCTCCACTTTCTTCTGCGGTTCTTCGACAATAAAGAGGTCATCGTCCAAGACGGCGTCCTCTGGATTAATTCCTGCTGTCAGAAGTACGTCTCTGTTGTCTGTCGTTCTCTGGAGCTTAAGACAAGGAAGGTCGTTCTGATCATTCCTTCTAAATATCTTGTTAATTTGGGGAAACATGCTCGGGTCTCTAGAATTAATATTATACAAATTAATTGACAACCGATAGTTCTCTTTAATTAGTTGGTTGATGTTATTGATCGACGACTTCGGTGTCCTAATCTCCAGATGCTGTGGGTCAGTAAACTGTCGGTACAAGAGTTTAAGTCTTGTCAGCAGTCCACTTTTTTGTCTGTGCAGTGCATCAATGGTCGCGTTCCGATACATGTCAGTTGCGTCCCGTTGTTTGTATTTTGGTATTGTTCTGTTCATTGTTCGTTTGATTGTCTCATCCATTTGTTCTAGGTATTGGTCTATTTCGTTATTTGTCAATTTTCTGTCATTTGGTGGGGATATATTGTTCGATCTTATTTCGTTCGTTAAGGTGTTGGTAAAGCGTGGCCAGCGCACCTTACTGTAATTGTAAGTATGCACAGGTACATACTCATCCAACTCCACGAGCTCGTTCGGAAGCTGTACTACAGCGGCGAGTCCGCAGTGATCACTGTCGTACTCGATCGTTCGTAAACAGTTTTTTGGTCTTTGACCCACGGTGTCAGTAATTGTCAGTCTTGCGTCTAATAGCAATAAATCCAGGTAGGCACCGCTTCTTGGAAACGATGGCCGATCCGTAGCCAGCAGTTCTATACGATATTCAGCGTTATACTGACTCATCCAATTAAAAAGATGAATACCTCTCGGATTCTGTACTTGATTTCCCCAATCTAAGTGTTTGGCATTCAAATCACAGGCCATGAGAAAGTAATTTTCATCCAAGCTCAAGTGTAGACCTTCGAAAAGTTTTTCAAGCTCTGTCAAAAAATCAGTTGGCTGAGGTGATTCCGCTGCATAAGCCGCAATCACATACATTCGCTTCCACTGTTGGAGAGGAATGCATACGACACACGCCTCCAACAGCCGAAATTTACGCAGATCATTATTATATATAACTTTATGATTAATGCCATTTCGTATGAAGATTGCGACGGCCCCCCCCCCTTAAGTGGAGTTTGGTCGATCTCTTCTAACGATATGGTAATTGTTGTTAGTCAACTTATATTTCTGGTTCAGCTTAGTTTCGCTGGCCATAAACACATCTGGACTTTGGTCTTTCAACAATTGGAAAAGATTAGCTCTACGTTCGGTCCTAATCAGTGAAGTTACATTCACAGCAAGGATCCTAAGAGGCCTCTCCGACAGCGCGCCTTTAACCTCTAATTTGCGTTAAACTAGGCAAAACAGAGTAGAGATAGTCAACCCTAGTCGCCTGCTCCTTTATCTGGTTGTGAAGTCCTGTCAACTGGCCTTGAATTGCCAGCAACATGCTTCTTACTTCGGCCTGAGCGTCCGGCGCCTTTGGCACTAGGGCCGGTTGGGCTGCCTTAGCTGCAGGCTGTACCATTTTTCCCCTTCCTGCCGCCATTTGGGCGTAGGAAATTTGGGGATTAACGGGCGTTGCTGTAGGAGCACGCGTTGATGGGTGTATCTCTACCGCTGTCCGCTTAGCCGCTTTGCTATTTCTTATTTGCTGAAAAGCTGAGCAGCCCCGATAATTAGCAGGGTGCCCCTCCTTTCCGCAAAGTGCACATTTGAGCTAGGTCATGTCTTCGACCCGTTCTTCACCGAGTTTACATTCCCCCTTAATGTGGTCCTCACCACACTTAACGCAGCGTGACTGCATTTCGCAGTTTGCTGCAGCGTGGCCAAACCTTTGGCAGCGCATGCATTGAAGCATGTCACCACGTCTCTTTAATTTATCCCAAGTAACAACCTGGTAGTTGAGGACGGAGATACTCATCAACCTATCCAGTTTGCTGCTGGGCGATAGCTGAACCAGGAAGAACGGCAAAGACCGCTTCTCCCGTCTGGCTCTGACTGTAGCGAATGGCTTGACCCCGATAAAGTCGAGATCGTCGCTCGCTTTTGTGGTTCCGTGCAGGAATCTATGCCCTTCAAGAGGACCGTCTGATATTTATCCACTTTGGGGGTAAGACTGAAGAACTCAGTCGTGGATTTCCTTAACAGTTCTTTAATTATTTTATGCTGCGCCACTGTTGAGCAGTGGATAGCATGTCTATCTTTGCTTAAGCGTTTAATAAAAAAGTTTTGGTCTATGGCCGACTTACACAGGTCTATGGTTTCCTGTAACTCCATTTTGTACGTGTTAATTGGTGGCACCTTTTCTTTTTTATTTTGGGGCGGCTGTGGCTGCTGCTGGTGATCTATCTGCTGCTGCTGACTCCGCTCCTCTGGTTTTTGTTGCTGCTGCTGTTGCTGTTGTTTTGTGCGTTGCACCTTCGGTTGCCACTGTGGTTGTTCGGTTGAAAGCTGTTGTTTTGCTGCACTTGTTGGCTCTGCTGTGGCAGTTGCTGTTGTTGCTGCAGAGCTAGCCTTTGCTCTGGCTGTGCCAGCTCTTGTTGTGGTGCTGCTTTTGTAGGCGCTGCTTTTTGTGGCACTGTTTTTGGCGGCCCATGTAGCGCTTTTTTCTTTTCGCGCTCCTGTCTCTCCCGTTCTCTTCGAGCTTCTTGTTTATCCTTTAAGGCTTGAATTAGAGGGGTAACTATGGCGTTAAGCTTTTCCATTTCCCCCCGAATGGCATCGATTTTTTCACTGATGGCTTTTTCATCAAGTGCAATTGTTGCGACTTGCGCCCCATCTTCCTCTTCGGAGGACGCCTCTGGCGAGGTTAAGTCCACCAGCAGGTTGCTGTTGGAGTCCCCTGTTGTGAATACTCCCTCACCACCTTCTGACATGTATTCAATGTCGTCATCGGATGGCGAGGAATCCAATTGTTGTAAGATTTTTGCTGCTGCTGATGTCTTCGCTGTGCGCGCCGTCTCCTTCACCCCGGCTGGCAGCTGGGCTGAGGTGGTGGTGGAGCGGCGCTTGACGAGGTTCGACGCACAGCTTATCCTCTTTCTCCTCTTATTCTTGATATCGGCTGTTGGTGCCGTTGCTGTTTTGGCCGTTGTTGCTGCAGCACTAGTTGATGGTATGGCTGGTGGTGCCATAGCTTGCTTGGTTGTTGTTGTTGGTGATACGGCACTAGTCGTGGCTTTAGCTGGTGGTGCCATAGCTGGTTTTATTGTTGTTGCTGGGGCACCTTTCGATGTCCCCGCGGTGTTGTTGGTTAGCATTTGCTGCTCTTCCCACTCGATGAAGTTTTCTACTTCACGATTGTGAAAAAAAGCAGCCAAATAATTATTGCCCGACTCGACTGAACTGTCTTACGATTGCGATGTGAAGGAATACACTATTCAGTGTAT